>JBAJNP010004847.1:0-29121 GCA_036877545.1 Yasuhikotakia modesta | reverse complement strand
AGAGAGAGAGAGAGAGAGAGAGAGAGAGAGAGCATTAGGCAAAGTACATTCAAAAGAGAACCATTCACACATGTAAAGTCACCTCCTCAATGTGTGTGTGTGAAACTTTAAACGTCTGAGGCTGTTTGTAGGCCCATTACTGGTACACCCTTCAACTATCACTCTGGACCCCTCACAAAATCACTGTGGACCCCTCACATCCAGAACTGTATACATTCCTTATATGTGTAAACATAGCTGGCAATAAAGTTCATTCTCATTCTGATCATGTTTGCCCTAATAAACACCAACCAACCAATCGCTGGCCTTCATTTGGTCCAGATCAAATCCCATTGAAAAAAATCCAGTCATTGTAACAAAGGTGTCTCTTTAACAGCCCAGGTAATTCACAAGCATGACTTTAAAAACTGCCTCTGTCCAGTTGAGGTTTTTTTAAAAATGCATCTGCACCTTTAAAGCTGGGATTAGAGCTGAGAGCTTTGACTAAGATCTGCTAGATCTTAGGATTTTAAGTCATCTCCTACCAATCCCTTCCTGTCATAAGTGTGAGACATACTCTAATGTCCAAACAATGAGAAAATACAAAACTATAACACACAACAGTCGTAACTATGAACGCAGCATGTTTATTTAAAAACAGACGTCCATGAATTCTTGCAATCAGTTCGATGCAATCATTTAAATAAGAATAATTAAAGTCTCAAATGACCAAGGAAGAATTTTATGAACAATTTACACCAAACACAGAATTTACACAGATGTGCAAACACATACACATGTTCACACATAAACTCACAGCTGGGACCACACTAAAGTCGGTCTCCCAGCTAGATCACCAGTTGAGGTCAAAGTGAGATGTAAACTGTAAACAAGGTGACAGCAGTTCCTGTTTGTGTGACAAGTGTTTTTGGTGTAGTAAGTTTCAAGGTGTGTGTGTGTCATGCAGAAAATAGCTCAGCTGTCACTCTCTTAACAAGCAGCTGATGGGCCGGGCGTGAGTTTTGTGTGTGTGTGTGTGTGTCCTTGTTTTGTTTTCATTGTGGGAACCAATTGTAATTATTAAACAGATGAAAAGATGCTTATGAAAGGTTTCTCTGAGAGTTAGGGAACAAATATATGTGTGTGTACACACATCAACTATAGCAATATCAGTACCAATCATATACAATGTTCATTTACATAAGTGTGTGATGGTTAGGTTTAGAGGATATAATATGCAGTTTAAAGAACACAACATCTATGGAATGTCCCCATAACCCAGTGTGTGTGTGTGTGTGTAATGGCTGTGGCACCAGGGGGCTCATTGTGTATATGGTCTCCCACACTTCTTACAATCATCCACGTTCCTCCCATCACCCTCTTCCTCCTGCCGCCCTGCCACTCGCCTTCCTCAGTTTTAAGCTCTTTGTTCCTTTAACTCCTTTGTTCTTCTGCCAGCACAGCATTCCCATCACACTGAGCACACAAACACATGCATATGAATGCATCCCATCCTCTTTACCAGCACACATTACATCTATCACCCCTCTGACTAATTTAAAGCCCTGCCTGCTAGTTAAGCTCTCAATACTACTAGATTAAGAACTGAATAAACCCTGTTAGTTAGGTAGCAGATCAAAGAAGGCAAATTTATACAGGAGCAAAATAGTTAAACACAGTTAAAGCTGCAACGTGCCAAACACATCATTTTGTACAAAGCTGTGCTGGTTTTTGAATCATTCTGTTCATTTCTTCTCAGATAATAATTCTCACATAAAGAAGCACTTACCTCAAATTACTCAGATCAATATTTATTTTATTGGCCTGTTATAAATGGGATCATATACAGCCAAGTGGTCATAATGACTCTCCTCAGGAAGATACAGGGTGGTCCTTGAGATTCAAGATTTATTTGAGATAATGATAGGATGACTGCATCTCAATTCTTACACATGACATAAATTATATATATATGTCTAAGGGCTTGTTGGATCAGGTATCAGAACTTTTTTTAAAAAGAGACATACAGAAAAAAATCATATACAAATGTATTAATTTTACTTATATTTACTTATATTTATCAATATCGTGTGGGGAAACTGGTTAGACATAAGTAAGCGTTTGTGTCTATATATAAAAAGTTCATGCATACATATTAAATCTTATACGATTTAGAAACAGGATTGGTTTTGTTAATGTTGCATTAAAGCTGCGTTAACTTCTCGCCATATGTCGCTGTCACACATCCCACCACAGCACCCAGTTTAAAGGATTGGTGTAGAACCGGCGTGGTTAACAAAGCTTTAGGGGGTCAGACAGATTCAGCGGAACCTTCAATGGAGGGCCGCCTCTGTATTTGCGTTTTTGACGAGAGGTGGGGACGAGGGTGACGAGAGGGTGGAAGAGTTGAATGACCTGCAGCAGTGGTCTCACTGCGGATCCGTGACCCTCAGAGTAAAGGCCAGCCTCCTGGCGTGAAGTGCTTTGTGTCGACGGTTGTGTGGAACAGGGCGGAGGGTGGAGGGGGCTGGCAGGAGTGCAGCAGATAATTCAAGCCTCCTGCAACGCACATGGCCCATGAATGAAGAGGACCTCTGCATTGTGAGGGCATCTCAATGGCTTCAGCTCCTCATTTGTTAAAGACAAATGTTCCTTGGAACATAAGTGTCTTGTGCTTGCACACCAAACAGAGCAAAGTCATTAATCATCCATTTTGTGCAGCCAAGCACTCGCTCCAAAAATTAAAAAACATGCTCAACATTCAAAGAAGTTCTCTGGCAAGATAAACAAGAGTTTTCTTTGTCGAAGCATTTATAAACATGCCTCCTAACACAAACAAATATACCCAAAACACAAGAAACAAATAAACATTTGTATGTGCTGCCATTTTTAATAGCAAGACTTTTTTACTAAACTCACTAGATCTGTGCTGATTTTCCCATCAGAAAAAAACTGTTGCTTTGCAGTATATGAATTATTTATTCATGTCTAAATAAGTTAAATTAGTTAATATTAGTCAATATCTGAAGTTTCTTTCAGCTTGGTTAGGTATATTTTTATCTTGGGGCCCTGCTAGACATGTTTAGAAGTCATCTGTTAACACAACCCTAAGACCAGCTGACAGGATTTTGCTTTCTTGAGTCATGTCCTGGTAAAGGGTTTGGTATGAAGGGTCTGGTTGTTGGATATGTGGGTTTGGTCATTTTTGGATTTTTCTGTATTGTCTGGTTTGCTTGAGCTTAATTTGAGTCTTTGTCTGCACTTCTGAACATGGTTATGTTTTAATTGCTGTAATTAAGAACTATGATATATTTTCTTTGTCGATCTGTTTGTGAGTTTAGAGACTGAAATGGAAAACATTCCTGTGGAGAAAACGCAGAACGCTGATATAAAGCTGATCGTTTTGATCCTGTCAGTTAATACTTTGTGATTTTGTGCAGTGCCCTGCTGCATAAATCTCCGGTCAAGTTTGTCCGAAATTAAAGCTGAAGTCTTTTATTCAAGCTCTGTCTAATGAATATTCATGGCTGCTCTCACAATGCAGGCGTCCTCTAAAGCTCTTGAGAAGAAGTCAGCTTGTGTTTGACTCCAGGTCATAGCACTCTGGCAGACTGAGGGACAAAGGAGACTCGACTCAAACATTCCTCCACGTTGCCCGGCGATGCCTTTGTTTGCAGAATTTCTCTGTCTACATATTCATACTCCTTCAAGTCATTAGTAGTTTGTCATTCATTGAGACAAGCCCACTTGACCCTCTTTACATCACCCTGTCATGGGAAAGACATAGTGATGGTGAGTTTGCGTAATATTTAGAGTTTAATTTACTTGGTATTTAATAACTAACTCACCAAAACCTCATATAACCACGACAATCTAAATTTAGGTTTTAAAAACTTTTCCCATTGATATTAGCCTTTGCTGATACCTGAAAGAATTAGTTCTGAAATATTTTTAATGTCTAGAAACCTCCAGCTTTTTAGACATTGTATTAACGCTGTTGCTTGTTCTAAGAGCGTTATTTAAACATTTTGGGTAACGTGTGTGAAACGTTCCCACAACAACGTAAAAACAATGTTGCTGATATACACAACATATATAACATTCTGTATATCATCTATATTGCTATGCTTCAAAGGAGAACTTTTAAAGAACTTTTCAACTTTTTGAGAACAATCCCTGTTAACTGGGTTTGTTGCTGTTGTTAGTCCTTCAAAACGGTTCACATGTCTCCTGTTTGTCTTTATTGGTTCGTTGTTGTGTACAAAACTGTCTGCTTGGTGCATGTATATGTAGGATAAATGCAAATGCAGCGTGCAGTTTCTTTTTTTAAGTGGTTTCACTCCAAATGACCAGGATATTATCTTTAAAGGGAAGAAAGGCTCTCTTTGAACCCCAACCCTGCCCGATCGTCTAACATTACTGTGCAAATCAACCTGGGCAAACTTCCGAAACCCATTGAACAGGTGTGGGGGGCTGTCACTCAAAGCGCACACGCGTCCATAGCCACGCCCACCCGCGCCATACAAGGAGTGCGGAGTTTCAGGGGGCGGAGCCACTTGACTCGCCTTTCCATGAATGAGACGCGCCGCTTCACTTCGTCGCAGTTTTGCGTAAGTGTCGCAAGTTTCTTGTGGAGCAAAAACTTCACATTAGAGGACAATGGAGCACCGCCGCACTTCCCTTCGTTTCTTATGTGTTTATTTATTTGTTAACAACGTATTTATTGTGATCCGGTCAAAGGAACGTGAGTAAAACTTTTAAAACTTTTTTGTGTGTGCTTAAATACAACGCGTTGGGTATGTTATATTTTTTACAGTCCAGTATAAATACATAGATATATAATTTATCGATGCATCTAATACAATACATGAATTGATATTTGGTTATTTTTTCTAATGACATTTACTGTAATGGCCATCATGTTTTAATTCGTTTTATGCATTAAACAGAATAAATTGCAATGCATTTATTTTCAATTCAATGCTTTAAATGTGTTTAGATGTGTTGCTCGATATGAAGGCTTCCGGAAGTGAACTGGGTTGGTTAACCTGGCCGAACGAAGAGGGGGTAAGTGTTTAACTTATCACTATAACTTATACCTATAACTATAACTATGGGAAGTAACGTGAAGGGCTGCATTGAGTCTCTGGTTTATTGCATGAGTCAGTGTCACTGATCTTTATAAAGCATCATGTGTGTGAGTCACATCCTCAAATCATTACAGCGCTTTCCAAGCTATTCAACTTAATACCTCCGTACTTAAAGCTGACATTTCATTGGCATCTGGCTTTTATTTGACAGTCTTAACAGCTGAACTCATGCTGTTGTGTCGTTTCTGAAACTGACGTGATTTTGGTACCTAAAACATTACAAAAGTCCAGTACTGTAATGCCAAACATAGACTTGTAACTTGTGTAACTATAACCTGGTACATTTATTTACATTTATACACTATACAAGTGGAAAACCTGGAAATGTGAGATTTTTTTTGCTTGCACATGCTGAGAAAATTGTCAGAAATGATTTACAACATGTTTTTAAAGTTCAAAAGTATTTGTTGTTGTTTTAAAGCGATTGTGTTCAGTATTGACTCTTTAACTGTGTGTCTTTATTTTATATAAATTTATCTCAGAATAATCTCAAGTTTAACTTTAAAATACACGCCGCTATTTATGAACAACTGGACAAGTTGGAAATTCAGAGATGTGGGGACACTGATATACCAAACCTGACTAAACTAACTAGGGCGGTTTGGAAACAGTGTCTACATGTTTCCTTTCTGAAGGATTTGAGGGAATGCGTTTTGATCTGGGTCTGTACAGTGAGCAAACCGCATTCAGTCTTTGAAGCTTCGGTTTTTTAAAGAATCCACTTAAATTCCTCTCCAGCCACACTAAGACCCCTGAAGACGTACCGTGAGGTTCGACCGCTTCCTCTGAGCACAAACTCTCACACTAACCTGTTTAATGAGTTTTAAGGGCTAGTTCTGTCATAGTTCATGTGTGTGTGCTTTTATCAGCTCTGTGTCCAAGAAGCTCTTTGAGGTCATGTCTATTTTCACGAGGTATTTCAGAGTTTTTTTGAAGAGCTGAGTGAAGGAGAATTTTAGCAAGCGAAACTGAGAAAGCTTGGTGGGAAAGAGACGTTTATTCATGGAGGCCAGCTTTTTGTGTTTGTTCCACACCCTTGTAGTAAACCGCTTCTACAGAGGTGCAATTTCCATATCCTGAATGTCTTGGTGCTGCAGAGCATTTAGAAACGGGCGACTAGAATATGTTTCTGATTTATAATTTTGTGATAAAGTTCTCTAATGTTCTTGTTTTCTGTCTTTTCTGATGTTTTTCAGTGGGAGATTGTCCAAACGGTGGTGAACGGATCTCTCCTTTATACCTACAGCGTCTGCAACGTCGCTAGTGACATTGAACAGGACAATTGGCTTCGCACAACTTTTATCCAACGTAGGCTCGACGTTTCTCGCGTCACTATAGAGCTACGCTTTGTCGTCCGGGACTGCAACACGTTTGGTGGCTCTTCGCCGTCCTGTCGTGAAACCTTCGGCCTCTACCTAGCTGAAACCGACACAGATGTTGGCACGAATTTTCGCAAGGGCCAGTTTAAAAAAGTAGCGACCGTAGCGCCCGACGAAGTGACGGCTAATCGCGGCGGGGGCCGAGCTGATCTGCGGGTGAACGTTGAAAGGCGGAGCATCGGGCCTCTCTCCAGGAGAGGGTTCTACCTAGCATTCCAGGATTTAGGTGGCTGTGTTGCTCTCCTGGGTTTGAGGGTTTTCTACACCACCTGTCCAGCCACGATGAGAAGCCTGGCCGCCTTCCCCGAGCAGGTGGCTTCAGGTGCCCTGGCGGAGGTGGAGGGTACCTGTGTGAAGGACGCAGTGGTGGTTGGAGAAGCTGCTCCACGAATGTACTGCACCGCTGAGGGAGAGTGGGTCGTTCCGGTGGGCCAGTGTATCTGTCGAGCGGGGTACCATGCTGTGGGAGAAACCTGTAAAGGTAAGATTTTCTAATATACTATGGGGCAACCAACATGAGTTTATAATGGTTGATGCCAACATTGTATAAAAATCTCCCTGTGAGATTTTGACTCCCCTGTTTCTCCCCTCAATAGTTGGGATTAGATATGGGGGCGGGATTTACTTATAAGGACCAATCAGGTAGCAATCAGAAGCTGGAGAGTCAAAATCTTACAGAAAGTCAAATTTCTGTATATTAATGGTAACAATAAAATGGTGTAGCTAATTGCTGATACTGGCTTAGATATACGATAATTTAACACTTTTTCAAATGTTTTTTTTACATTGTATAATAAAGGGATTGCAAAACATTTTCCTTACAGCTAACACAAAACCAGATTTTGGAGTCACAGAGGAAATTAGCCAAGCTAACGTCATTATTGGCACATACTGATTTCTGAATCTCTAGTAGGCGAAAATGAGCAGTTTAATAGGTCTGGCTGGTATTTCGGTTTAACATTATGATAATGTGCTACTGTTTGAGGCATCAAACACACAAGAGTGGAAATGAATAGAGAAGGCAATTTGGAACAACTGCAGGTCATTGTGGGTGGGCAGATGGCAAGTGTGTTTGCGGGTGAGGGTGTGTCTGGGAAGCCGAAGAGATTCTTGCGGTTACCACAGAACTGTCTGAGAAGCTTGTGTGAAGCCAGAGAGATGACTCAAGTCAAATGGAATGTCAGCCGGTCCCACACCCTCTCACCTGCCGGTGTATTATTTCTGAATGTGTGTTTAACGTTTCAGGAAGGAAGTGTAAAGATACAAGGCCTCTATTGAAAAGGAATGTGTGTGCATGTTAACAGCTGCTTGATTCAGGTTCATTCATAGGTTTTTGGCCTTTGGATTGTATCTGTTGAATTTGAATTGAATGAACTTGGGTAACAAGCTTGTGTGAAAGGCTTAATGGTGTAAAGGTGACCTGAGGAACAACAGACAAGATACTCACACAGGTTGTGTTGAGAACGGTTTTGAATTGGCTGTGCAGCGGCCTCAAACTGTATTTGGGAACAGCCACGTGTTGAAAAAGTATGAACTTGTAGATAACACGATGTCAAAACAAGTGATATCTGCAAACGAATGATATTGGAACGTGTCTCAGAAGAAACTTTACTGGGACATTTTAGAAATTATTTTGTAAACAGCTTAAGTTCCCAGCTGACAACTGTAGCCTGCAAGAATTTTTCTGAATGTATGTTTAGAAAAACATTTTCTTTAAAAATAACATTTTCTTTTTATATAAAGTTACAAAAATTCTTCTAGCATTACTCCAAGAACAGTTTTTATAACTTTGAAAAAAACGTTTACAGAATGTTCTGAGAACATTAATTCTTAGCTGGTTGTCCCAAAATGAGTTTTGACTAAAACTCCTTTGTAGTGTACCAATGCATTTTAATTTGGTTTAAAATACCTTTATTTACCCAGGAAATATTTTCTAACTTTTTTTGTGCCACTTTGGTTTGTGCTGCATGGTTTGATATTTAGGTATTTATACCATTTATTTTACATTTGAACTGTGCCTTAACCACCCAAACTTTAAGATTACGTGATCATAACTTTCCAGCACTTTTTTTTAATATTTCTTTCAAGTTTCCAGTTTCCTAATAAAATTCCCCTGCGCTCATATCTGTTCCCCATATCTCCCAACAGCTGATGTGACTCAGTGGGCAGGGCTACAATTACCTGAGTTAGTTGTGTGTGTTTAAGCAAGTTACCATGACAGTGGCTCACCACAGATTACAGAGAAGGTTTGGCATGTTCAAGGTCTGTCTGGAACAGTCATCATCTAATTTAAGGGTTTGGTTGGAGCTCTCTGGACACCTTTTGTATTTGTGGGAAAATGTGGTTTCAGGTTGACACGCAAAATTTTTTAAAATGCTATGAAACCGAGCACTTTAAATTCTTCCATCCGTTACCAAACAAACTCCAGTCCAACGGGAGGCTGTGTTAGAGGAGTGTGCTGTATGTTACAACTGATAAAGAGTCTTATCAAAAAACCCACACAGAACCCATTAGGAAGGTCAGAGTCAGGAAAGAATGTTTTGAAGACCTCGGCTCCTGGCCATCAGAAACCTGCACCTGAAACGGACGTGGAAGAACATCAAGGGATTTCGGAATGTGTCGGGCATTTGGGGTTGTTGGAAAAGGGCAGATTCCAAACATTTCCTTCATAATGCTGTTTCCAAGAGACGTGTGAATGTTTTGACACCCTCGTAGGAAGTGTGATGACTGATGACCCAATGAAATGTGGCCGTGGGGGACGTGATGGAGACCGTTGTGTTGTCTTTTTGATGACGTGTTTTAGGAATGAGGAGAACATGCCCAGGCTTCCCAAAATGGCATTTCTTTCTGTTTCTCATTGACAAAGAAATTTTTCCTTTCAGACGATTGTTTCACTCTGTAATTTCTTCATCCGCTCATCTCCTGAAAACACGTAGGAGTGACCAACCTTTAGTCATTCCAGCTAACAATTATAGGTTGCAAGAATGTCTTCAATAGTAACAAAAAAAAGGAATTTATTTGTATTTGTATTACTTTTGGTCTTTTTTAGATGCTGCATTAATGTTATCGCTTGTTTTAAACTGTTTTTAAAATTCATTTAAAATTTTAAATGACTAACAAATTAAACTACTTTTTTATATCGAATACATAACGTTAACAAAAGTTCTACTAAGATCACTGCACATCAAGAATTTTCTTATTAACGTCAAGACATTTTTTGTCAACTTTAAGAGGCCTTTTAAAGAACGTTACCCAATGTTCTGAGAGCGTTCTCTGTTAGCTGGAATACCTCTTGATTTAGGTTGTTAAAGTTCTTTGTGTGTGTGGAGTGAAAAGATGCCTCAAAGCATTCAATGTAAAGGTCCATAAGCCCCAAACAACCACAGGGACAATGAAGTTGCTGTTGTCATTGTTTTCTGAGGAGTTTTACGACCCGCTTTCTGCGTGACTGCTGTTCTGCTGTTCAGCTTATCGCCACCTGCCAGTATTTGTGGGGAACAATCGTGATTGGTTGTGGCAGCGATGGGGGCAGGGGTCCTGTTTGAATGGCTGGCCAGAGAAATTGAGAAGTTCCAGGGGGAAATTCCCAGATTTCCCATGTTTTACTCCTTGTGAAGTTGATACACGCCTACCAAAGTCTTTAGTAGCGATTGACCCTAATGTCATGTTTTATATTGCTAGAGGTTTTAATTATTGAAATTGTTGACTAGAAAATGTTCATGTAAGCGATAACAGTACTGCTGTTTGTTTCTAGTTTTATATGGAGCGTTAACTAAATTAATTAAAGCTGCAGTCATTTTTGTCTCTCTAGCACCGCCTCTGTTTGAAACACAAAAATTGCAGGTTTCTTTGCATATTTCAGCTGTTTCCCTGGACAGCTGAAATTATATCTCATTATAAGCTTATGTGTTTGTGTGTGTGGGCATATATATGATTTATGATAACAGTAGCTGTAGTTAGAGATGATTGGTTTATTATCTTTATAACTGTCTGTGGCTTTTGGTAAAATCTAAAAACAGCGTTTTCAGCTAAAACATTGTTAAAAACTGACCAGCAGAGCATTATTGAAACTGCTATTCTAACCAATGACCTTTCCACCCAAAGGGCATTAACTATTCCCTTTGTGTATTGTGTCCACCAGTTGATGACTTGGGCTCTTATCAGCCTGCCGATCTCTTGTCATGCATATTTCACCAGTTGTGGGAACCCAGACATGCTACAAGCGCCCAAGACGGCCTGAGTCACAGATCCACACTGCCTCCATGTGCTGCCTGTGAGGCCGCCATGACACTCCACCAACGCAGTTCGGCCCTAAATAACTCCCTGGTGAAACTGGTCACCCTGACACACGGATGGTGCTTTCTAGAGTTTTCTAAAGCTCTTTCTTCAAGTAATTTACACATGCAGTCTCCAGAGAAACAACGCCAACATATTAAATAAGACCTATTACTCAAAGCTGACACACTGCATTTGAAGTTCAGATTCAATTCAGATTTGACTAATTTTACGTGTGACGCTCGTAGACAATAGACCCCAAATCTGAAGATTAGAGCACTGAAGTGGGAGTTTCCTCACCCTTGTTCTGCTTTGAAATGAAACTGACAAAGAAGGGCTGATTTTCATTTGCAAACCCCCTCCTATAGACGTCCACCATTACACACCAGAGCAAACACACAAAAACCAGTTTAAAATCCCAATGGGAGAGCTCCTGTCAGCGACCCTCACGCACCGCTCACACTCACTGGCCTCCCGTCGCTCGTCAATCTCAAACTCGCCTCTTTGTTGGTCCTGAGGACTGAGGGAGGGGCTCCTGGCCCCGAGGGGGGGTGACATACACCCTTCAAAGGAAGTTCCTTCACTCTGTGAACTCTATATTCATGCTGATTTTGCAAGCCAGTGAGTTTCTCATGCCCATTAGGAGAACACCTATCAGAACCGGTCTGCGCTGGGGCCGAGCGTGATTCAGAACTACAGGCTTTATTCATGATTGTTTTATCCACCTCCACCCCCAAATCCTTCTTTCCGGAGTTTCTTCCCATTGTGTTTGTTATAGCATGTCCTCATCCTTCAGCAGAGGAAGGAAAGGAGAAAAGAGGAGGTCTGAGCACTAACATATGCTTGCAATTTCAGCATCCTGTTTTGTCCAGCGGACATCCACATGTGCCCTGTAGATCACCCATCATTATTTCATTTTAAAACTTTAGTGAGGACACTGACAACGTGGATTTAAGCAGTTAGAGCAGTTAGAGAACAAAAGATCGGTGACCTGTTTGACTAGTTCTGAGTATTTAAAGGAGTCTTCCGCATGGCATTGTGTGTGGTATTGCTCAAATTAAGTTGCATTGATTGTTTTTGAATGCCTGTTGTAATGGTTCGACTGTCTGTTGCTCCAGTTCCATTAACTCTTTTCGTGTGAATTTATGACTGTGATGATGGATCGTTTTTTTTCCCATGAATCCTCAGTTCCGCCCTCGCTGTGTTCACACAATGGGAGAATTTTTTTTAAAAAATCACGGTGCGGTTATTGAAACCGTCTATTTCTAGATAAAGGTGAATCTTTGTCCTTGTTTATTGTTTGCTCACCTGTTGTTTTTTTTCTGTCATCTATTCAATAGCTTGTGAACCGGGTTACTACAAGAGCACAGATTCCAGTCAGCCGTGTGAAGCGTGCCCAGATAACACCCAACACTCGGGTCATGGAGCGGCCTTGTGCCCGTGCCTGGAAGGGTTCTACCGGGCCCCCACAGACCCCAGTTCTGCACCCTGCTCGGGTAAGTAAAGATTAGTTTTTATTCTTTAAAAGCCAAAAAAATGTATATTGCTAGATGCATTTGGTAATTGAAACTGCATTTAAAAAAATCACAATTTTGCTGTAACAAAAACAAACAAGACTGTATTTACTGACTGATATATCATGTTTTGCCCCTTTAGCCCCACCTAGCCCACCCCGAGACATCATGTACACACCCCTCCTAACAGCAGGGAGTTTGCAGTTGGCCTGGCGCCCCCCAGCAGACACGAGCGGCCGCAGTGACATCACCTACAGCGTGGCATGTGAGCGCTGCGAGGGTGGTCTGTGTTCGCCATGTGGGGGCAGGGTGCGTTTTCAACCCACGCAGACATCCTTGAAAGACCCCGAGGTTGTGGTTAGTGAGCTGGAGCCTCATGTTAACTACACGTTTACAGTCGAGGCTCAAAGCGGCGTGTCTCAGTTCAGTCAAAAGAAAGCCACAACTAGCGTCACGGCTGTGCTTCATTTTACAGGTTAGACATTTTGAGCTTTTAAGTGTATTTGCTTTAGCATTCAGATGTCTTGAGTTCTATACAATGTCCTAATCAGGCGTGACAACCAATAATAAAATGTGAAATAGGATTGTGGACCAATAGGATTTCGCTATGGGTGGCGCTTCCTAGCATACAACTACCAATGTCTTCTTGTTGAGACCGGACAAGATTAACAGAATAACGTGATTAACAAAAATTAATACAACGTCACGCCTGCTTTGGACACGACACAATCAAATGTGGTTTTACGCACAGAATGAGATATTAACAGCCTTTAGCTGAAGCACTGATGGTTTGTGCTTCTTGTTTCAGACGGTCCCAGAGTTCTGTACCTGAGAGTGGAAGATCGGACCACCAGCAGTCTGACTTTATCATGGGTTGTGGACCACCATCTACAAAATCACCTCAACCCACGTTATGAGCTCATGTACCGCAAAAAGGTGACTGAAATATTTATGTTTTATATTATTAAGTGGGGGTCAGACATGATTTTTTGCCTAGCGGGCAAAAAACATACAAAAATATCCCAAAGACATACATTAAAGAGGCCCAGACCATAGCGCTGACTCTCCTTTCATGGTCTGTCCATATTTAACTATTTTAAAATAAACTAAAACTTCCTCTTTCCATTGTTTTGTTAGGAGGATCCCGGGGAGCTGGATGTAACGACCTACACCGTTCTGGTCCTGGAAAAGAATTCAGTCCAGATTAATGACCTTCTGCCGGGCATGAAGTACGTGTTTCGGGTTCACACTCTGACAGCAGAAGGTCATCCCAGCAGCCACAGCGCCGAGCTGGATATCGAAACGCTGCCGCTTGGTAAGCAAACGCTCGCGTGGACGTGGGTGTATTTGTTTGTCGTCCTTTGTGCTTTCATATACAAACGTGCGTAACTGCATTTGAGATGGTGGGTGGAGCATCAAGGTTGTTTTTTGTTTGTTCCTCAACAGCTGAATCTCAGACGCAGAGTAGTTCCATGGTTGTCATGGGAGCCATCGCTGGGGGCGGAGTCATGTTGCTGATCGTGGTGGTCATTTTGTTCCTGCACAAAAGGTTCGAGAACATATTTCTGCCCACGTTTTTCCATTCCATACACTTCTTTATCCTTATCACATCTCTTTCCAAACAGCAAGACAGAATTTCCCAACTTTCCATTCCGTCTTGGTGTTGTCTCACGCTGTTTACATTCCAGCGTCGATACGCAAACATTCTCATTTTGGAAATCATCACAACAGCTTAAATTAGCCTTCTAACGTATTGTTGAATCTTCTTTCATCAGGCGGCTGAGATCTCATGTCCGACAGAGAGTCGCTGAAGATTACTTTTCATGTCCAGGTATGAAATGGATTTAAAGTGAATCCCTTTTGTAATTGCATGTGTTCTGGTCTTATCATCTAATGGCTCACGCCAAGATGTTTATCAGAGCTCCTTTGCACGCAATTGCATCACAAAGCTGCATATGCCTGCTAATGCATCTCTAACCTGTTTCTTGCCTCCTTTTTTTTTTTTTACAGAAAAACTCCTTCCTCTAAAGACCTACATTGACCCCCATACATACGAAGACCCCTGTGTTGCCGTCCTGAAGTTTGCCAGTGAAATTCATCCTAGTCACATCACCAAGCAGAAGGTCATCGGTGCAGGTGTGTTAATGAAACATTTCTAATCTAAACTTTACACATTTATCCTTATAATGAAGATATTTTTATTTAACAAACAGTATTTTGATTTAATGTTTACCAGACTAAGTTAACAACGGTTCCCTGTTGTTCTGTAGGTGAATTTGGTGAGGTGTATCGTGGTGCTCTGAAGGTACCAGGGCGCTCTGAGGTGGCTGTAGCCATTAAAACGCTGAAGCCTGGCTACACCGAGAAGCAGAGGCAGGACTTTCTGAGTGAGGCCAGCATCATGGGCCAGTTTTCCCACAAGAACATAATCCGTCTGGAGGGTGTGGTCACCAAATGTAAGCATCTCAACTATGGTTACTGTGGTTTCCATATATTTAAAGGAAGGCTAGAAGATTTTTTCTCCCAGTCTCTTTAAATCCTGATAGTTACCACTAAGTAAAGTGGTACATATATTTTTATTAATCTTTTGTAAAAGGGGCTGGACCATAATGTTAATCTAATCATTGCATTTGGTCTGAAACTCACAATCTTGTGCTTTCAGAGCTAGCTTGCCATTGCTAGCCTTTTTAAATCACTTTCTGTAACTTTAATATTTTTGCCTTTTGTATTTAAACACCATTCAACAGTGCATTAAACTCTTTTCTTCTGTTTTTTTCAGTCAAACACGCCATGATTATAACAGAGTACATGGAGAACGGAGCTCTGGACCAATATTTAAGAGTGAGTTTCTTTTGATAAAAGTGTCGGTTTACTCTGGATGCATTTGTCATGATGTAGCAGAAGCATTTATGCGTGTCTGTGTCCGTAGGATCACGATGGAGACTTTTCCTCCTATCAGCTCGTGGGTATGCTCAGTGGCATAGCAGCAGGAATGAAGTATCTGTCCGACATGAACTACGTCCACCGGGACCTTGCTGCCCGTAACGTCCTGGTTAATGGCAACCTGGAGTGTAAAGTGTCCGATTTCGGCCTGTCACGGGTACTGGAGGACTTTCCTGAGGGAACCTACACAACCACGGTAAGAAACCCAAAATTATAAATGGTTTTTAATCCCAAAATTGAGAGTCCGGTTAAGTTCTAAACGCACAACAAAATAGTCATTCTTCACTTGAACTTTTACAGGGAGGCAAAATTCCTATTCGTTGGACGGCACCGGAGGCAATAGCATACAGGAAGTTCACCTCAGCCAGTGACGTGTGGAGTTTTGGCATAGTCATGTGGGAAGTGATGTCATTTGGAGAGAGACCCTACTGGGACATGAGCAATCATGAGGTAAGAGATTCTTCAGGAAAGCACCTTGAAGCACGAGCTGAACATTTATAGAGACGTTGGGTTGGGCTGCTTTAAACTTTGAGTATTAAAATGAACTCTGTTCACAGGTAATGAAATCCATAAATGAGGGCTTCCGGTTGCCAGCACCTATGGGCTGTCCGTCTGCCGTCAATCAGCTGATGCTGCAGTGCTGGATGCAGGACCGGTCCAAACGGCCGCGATTCGTTGACATCGTCAACCTGCTAGACAAGCTTCTCCATAACCCAGAATCCCTCTCAGCCATCGCTAGCATCGATCCACGGTAAGAAGCTAACAAATGCTAACGCAGAGTGCAGTCAGTCACGCTGTTTATATTAAACTGTGAAAGAAACGTGTATTAATTGCTAGTTATGTTACTCTCAGGGTCTCTATCCGGCTACCAAGCACAAGTGGTAACGATGGCGCCCCCTTCAGGTCAGTGGACGAATGGCTGGAATCGATTAAGATGGGACAGTACAGAGAAACATTCGCCCATGCAGGAGTTAAAACTATGGAACAAGTGTTGTGCCTGAAAATTGAGTAAGTAATTCTACGTATTATCAAAAATCAAGGCAATAACTATGAAATAGTTATAAATGAGTGATAAACCTTATCTAATCCTAAATCCTTTTCTTTGCTCCAAAAGGGACATTAGGAACATCGGGGTGCGGTTGCCAGGTCATCAGAAAAGAATCGCCTACAGCATTATGGGCCTGCAAGACCCAACAGGAACTCTGGATCTGTTTGCAGTGTGACCCATTAACTGAAGCAGCACTGAATTTGTGAGTGCACACTTGCACTGGCCCAAACTGGACTTAAAAGCTAGCTAAGAAAATACCACAGATCCTTTAAAAATCTCCAATTCAATGGACTCCCTTTGGGAATAAAAACATTTTACTGATATTTCATAATGATATTTCATCTCTACTTTTTTAAAGCTTTTTTAAAAATGTATATCTATAGTTATATAAAAATTATAGACGTTATAGATGGACTTTTCTTGTTTCTGATGTCACTTTTTAAAGCCATACTGATTTAATGCACATGATGGTTGTACTGTAACGGTCGTCTTCAGCTCTGATGATCTGACAAATGACAAGAGCTGAACAATTTTGAAAAGGGCACTATGAAGGGTACATCATAGACACCTTGAGGACCAGATTTATATTGCCATGAAAACCCACATATTAGACAGGGATGCCAAAATATGAGGGGCTGAAGTCTTTTGTAAAAAGTTTAGACGTAAATGTTAAGTGATGTTTTTTCAGACAACATTGACTGGCGTCCTTCAGTTTTATTGTGAAAAATAGGTTGTTTACGTGTCTTAGCTCTTTTTATTTAATATTTATTTTTTTATTTATTGTCTGTGTTTGTAAAAAAAATGATGTACTGTATAGTATTAAAATATTTTGTAAGTCTTATCCTTGCTTTGCATCCATTTTTAGCACCATACACCTCACACAAACAATTATGCACAGAATTAAAGCAAATTAATCTTATTAATCTACATGTGCGTCTTTAATTATATGTGACTGTAGAACTTGGTTCAGTTTTACATGTTAACAAGAAACTGTTGTGAAACGTTTATTGACGCTGTTGACCGATCAAAGTGAAATAGTCATCACCTTTGAGACAAATAAGCAAACATTGACGAAAACAATAAAACAATGATCAGAATAATGAATCATCATAATATTTATACAGTATATTGTGATGAAGAGGAAAAACCAGTGTTAGAATACAAAGGATGGAGGAAATCTCCAATGTTTAATACAACAGCAGACTTGAATAAACCTCTAACTGTGCAGTAACAGGTGACTGATAAACACATGGCAGAAACTCATATGTTCTCTTTTAACCATGACTGTTAATAAAGAGAAATGAACTCAAATAGACTGAACGTCTCTGGTGATCCCAGTATTATCCCAGAATAACTACAGTATTCTGGGCAAATTATGGCTTCTGTGTTTTTCCCCATGAAGTAAAACATTATCTATGATAAGCATAGACAATTAATGCCATTTTGTTAATTTATGGACGTTGCTGGTAATGGAATGCAAAAATATGATTTGACATATTATATTCACCTGCATATCAAAAGCAGATCAAATGTGTTGGTGTTTTAAAACATTTTTACAAATGGCACAGACAATTACCAAGCACTGAGCAAATAGCATATCTAAACGGATACTGTTTACATTTTTAAAGGTTTAAATGGTTAAATTATCCTTATTAAACAATGTGTTTGGATCCTAAATGGTAACGTTGTGTTTCTTTATTTCTGATCTGAAGTCTCTCCTTCTCGTCATTCGTGTCCCATAGAGGACGCCGTAACCAGTTGTGTTACGTCACGCAGTAAAGATGGCGACCTGCTGAAACGCGCCACGCTTCAGTGTTGATAAGACCAAATATCGTTATTTCTCCCAATAAACGTCAAAATGTCAAGATTAATTATTAAAAATCTCCCTAAGGGGGTGAGTATCTGCAGTTATGTCTCCGGTGACACTGTTTTAAAGTCTGATTTACTATATTAACTAACGTTAAAGTTCAGAAATGCGGTGGTCGAAACAGGACCTTCTCGTTTCACTTAGTTTTGTCGTGACAACGACATGTTAGTACCTGTTATACTATGTCGTTGCCATGAAATATTAGTTTGTGGGAATGTTGTACCACGTTAAGGCAAAGATTATGATAATATGACGAGTTTATTTTGTTCATATACAATGACGTGTATATCGTGTAACTAACTTCTTCATAAGAAGTCGTGGCAACATGCAGATAAACTGTATATCTGTTGTGTCTGCAGTTAAAGGAGGATCGTTTCCGTAAGATGTTTGCTGAGTTTGGGACGCTGACAGATTGTGTGCTGAAATTCACCAAAGATGGGAAATTTCGCAAATTTGGGTTTGTAGGTTTTAAGTCCGAAGAAGATGCAGTTAAAGCCCTAACGCATTTTAATAAGAGCTTTGTGGACACGAGTCGAGTTACAGTAAGTTACAGTCAAATCTTACACACCGAGTTCATATATTTAATATTATTCAATTATGTTAAATCATGTTTTGCTCATTGTTTGTGTGAATAAGGTGGAATTGTGCACAGATTTTGGTGCCCCCAACAAAGCCAGACCCTGGAGTAAACACACCCGACAAGCGTCATCCAGCAGAGACCAAACGTCCCAAAAACAAAGAGATGATGGCGATGATGATGAAAAGGTTCTTATAACGTTGTCACTATCAGTCGCTGCTGTATTTATCGGTAATAAATAATGTTATTGGAAGGTTACATAGGTTTATGATGTCATTCTATCTCCACAGAAGACGAAAAAGAAAAACAAGACACCTTTGAATGTTGTTGGAGATGTAAGTTTTTTGTTTATGCTCTAAGATTTATGCTCAAATCTCAAATCCGTCTCCATACGCTCTCAAACTGCTTCTGCTTTATTTTTGCCACCGTTACAAATCGCAGTTCTTTGGTGATTCTTAAGTCTTTAAGGTCGCTGTTTCGCTTCCGTCTTGTAAAGATTCTGTGTTGTGTTTCTAATCTTCAGCTTGAGGGCGATGAAGGTTTTCAGGAGTTCATGGCTGTTCATCAGAAACGCACGCAGGTGCCCACCTGGGCCAATGACTCTGTGGAAGCCACATCTGTTGCTGAGAAGAAGAAGAAAAAGAAAGTGTCTGTTAATGATGATTATCTGAATTTTGACTCGGATGGGTCAGAGGAAGCGAGTGACGTTGAGAATGAAGCTGAGAGTTCAGAGGACGAGAGTAAACAAGGTGACAATGATTTTAAAGAGACAGCGCACCCAAAAATAAAAACTCATTATTTACTCACCCTTGTGATCTTACAAACTCAAAAGGCTTTTTGTATTTTTGTAGCTCAGTTGGTAGATCATTTGCGCTGTTAACGCAAGGTTGTGGGTTCAAGTCTTAGGGAAATATTAAAAACTTCTGTGACTCTCTGTGGTTAAAAGTTTAAATCAAATGCGTAAACAAGAGGAATGTTAATTGTTAAATGTTGGTTTTTTTCATACTTGTCTGTGTGTTTTTTTTCTAGATAAAGACAAAGAAGCGCTGAAAAAGGGTCTGTCTGATATGGACTATCTGCGCTCCAAAATTGTGGCTAAATCAGACATGGCAGATGATGAAGATAAAAACAATTGTGACAGTGCTGATGAGAAAGACGAAGAGGAGGATGAAAAGGTGGAAGAAAAGTCTGCAAGTGTAAAAGTATATAAAAGTGATGACAAAACAAGTGGCCAGAAAACCACAAATCCAGCAGCGTCCCGTAAAGAGGTTAGTTTGATAAAACTGTGTCGAGGTTTAATATATATCCTGTGGCTGCTGGAAACTGATTGGTCTGTTGTGTTTATACACCGTGGTTATAGATAAAGCCCAGCACAGAATTCACAATCAAACTACGAGGTGTTCCGTACAAAGCTGCAGAGGTGAGACACTTCATGGTTATTTAAATTACTGTTTATGTTGTTTGTAGAAGTTTATATTATGTGTCTTCAGCAGATTATATAGTTGGTATCTAAGCAAACATTGTTTCTGCAATCTGTAATTTTTTTAATCTGTAACATTTACATACATTCATCATTGTTTGCTTCTTTATTCTGTGATTTTACTGTAGAAACAAGTGCAAGAGTTTTTGTTACCCGTGGTGCCTGTGAGCATTCGATTCGCCAAAGACAGCAGCGGACGCAACTCAGGTATAAGCATCTGTTGTTGACGGTTTGTGTGATTCTGTTGTTGACGGTTGTTGTTTAAAGATGGCATGAATTAAAGCTGAATTCTCTTTAGGTTACGTGTATGTGGACTTGCGCTCAGAGGCAGATGTTGAGAGAGCGTTACGCCATAACAAAGACTACATATGTAAGCACTTTCTCTATCTTTGTTGATCTGGTTTTGAAATCAACCAGTTCATGCAACATAACAGAAAAAATCCATCTAAGACATTTCTTTAAAAGAGCTGTTTCTGTAGCTCCAATCGAAAAGCACGGATGATGCTGGCAACACTAAAGTCATAGGTTCGAATTCCTTAATGCACCGTAGGCCAATTTGGTTCTGAGTTTTTAAGTTTCTGAGTTTTGTGCATTTTCCATGTCTACCACCAGGGGGGCGTTACATAGAAGTGTTCAGAAATATAAATTATAAATACAACGCAAAAGAGGAGACCAACAAAACGGAAAAAACATTTGTCAGCGTGCCGAAGGATGACGAGGAAGAGGAGGATGTTGCTGATTCGGGAAGACTGTACATCAGGAATTTGCCCTACATGTGTACTGAAGAGGACCTCAGTAATCTCTTCAGCAAACATGGTAAGTCACATGACATAACAAAGCGTTCTGTTGAGCAGAATCTAAATCGAAACCAGATTGATTACAATTCCTGTTTATACTAACGCCACAAATTAGTTTAAAAAATATTTTTTACCTTTTGTTTTTTCAACATTTAATTTTCTCATGTAATGTTTAGAAGAGGCACGTTTTTAAAGCTTTTGTCTTTCCTGGTGTATCTCTATTAGGTCCTCTTTCAGAAGTGCATTTGCCTATTGACAGTCTGACGAAAAAGGGCAAGGGCTTTGCCTTCGTGACGTACATGATACCTGAAAACGCAGTTTCAGCGATGGCCCAACTGGACGGCCACGTCTTTCAGGTATAATTCTGGTTCTTTCACCTTATTTCACATTTTGTTTCTTATCTTCATGCTGACAAGTGTTTGAATTTCCAGGGACGCATGTTGCACATCTTGGCCTCCAGGCTGAAAAAGGAAAAACTGGATCAGGGGTCAGATGCGCCGGGCAGTTCGTCGTTCAAGAGACAGAAAGACACCAAAGACAAAGCAGCAAGCAGCAGGTGAACGATTGGTCTGCTTATTGAGAGCTAAACCTTTGCGAAAATGTTCCTTGTTTCCCGTTTGTGTTCATTGTTTCCCGTTCCACACGCAGCTCTCATAACTGGAACTCGCTGTTTTTGGGCACGAATGCTGTGGCCGATGCCATCGCTGAGAAATACAACACCACCAAGAGCAAAGTCTTGGATCATGTGAGTGTTTTAGATGTTCAGCAGAGTTTGAGTCTCTGAGTTTGAGGGTGACTCTGGGTCTGAGTTTGAGGGCTACTCTGTGGTTTTTGCAGGAGTCTCAGGGCAGTCTGGCAGTGCGGATGGCTCTCGGAGAGACGGAGATCGTACAAGAGACCAGACAGTTTCTCCTGGACAATGGAGTCTCTCTGGACTCATTCAGTCAGGTACAGTGAAGATCTAGATTAATTATATGTAAAAATTAGTCATTTTAAACAAGTTGAAAATAAATCCTTTATTGAAAACGTGCTCTGGTGTGTGTCATTTTGTTGTGTGTGTTTGTAGGCGGCTGGCCAGCGCAGTAACTCTGTGATTTTGGTGAAGAACTTGCCCTCAGAAGTAACGGTGGAGGAGCTGGAGGCTGTGTTCTCGCCCCATGGATCTCTGGGAAGAGTTCTGCTGCCCCCTTCTGGCCTCACGGCTATAGTGGAGTTTCTGGAGCCCACTGAGGCCAAACGGGCCTTCATGAAACTGGCTTATACAAAGGTGAGAGGGAGTTTTGTGTTTTTGTTGTTGATTAACTTTGGTTGGATGACAGCATGATGTGAAGCCAAACACGTGTTTGTAGTTCCAGCATGTTCCATTGTATCTGGAATGGGCTCCTGTAGCTGTCTTCACAACTCCCAGAACTCCTAAAGAAGGTAAATCCATCCTTCCATCCTTTCTTCTTTCCTTCCTGAGTTTGTTTATTGATTCATTCTCACTCGGTTCCTCACAGCACCTGCACCTGCAGATTCTAATGAATCTCAAAACATAGACAAAAAGAAAAAAGAGGAGGAAGATGAGGATGAAGAAGAAGAGGAGGAGAGTTTGCCTGGCTCCACCCTCTTCATTAAGAACCTCAACTTTAGCACCACTGAGGACACATTACAAGAGGTGAGACTGGAGAGATTTAAATGTTCAGTTTCTGCATTCTGAACTTGATTAGAATTTGTTACCACACACACAAATGTTTGGAATATTTTCCTAAACTTAGTTTCAGAATTAAACTTTCCTTAAATTTAGATAATAATCAGTTTGATTAGGTTTTCTCCTTAATATTTGTAATTTTCTTTACTGTTTTCTTTGACAGACGTTTTGTAAATGCGGTGTGGTGAAACTCTGCACAATATCAAAGAAGAGAAATAAAACAGGTTTGATTTTACAGACACACATTTACAAAGTTTATCTATAAAGTTTTAAATGATCTGAATGTTGATACCGGAGTGCATCGATAAAACCATGTTTTACTTTCTGCTTTCTTTATTAATCTCATCTTGGTTTCTTCTGTTGTCTGTCTGTCTCTCTCTCTGTCTGTCTCTCAGGTCAGCTGTTATCTATGGGTTATGGTTTTGTGCAGTACAAAACTCCAGAGGCTGCGCAGAAAGCCATGCGACAGCTGCAGGTAAATGACCATCTGCCTGTATAATGATGCTTTTTATTGCAATATTTATGCATGCACATAATGCACAAATATTCATGATGAAATGAATGTATGTTTTCTTGCAGCATTGTTCAGTAGACGGACATCAGCTGGAGCTGAAAATATCAGAGAGAGACGTAAAGTAAGTCGTTGTTTTTAAACACAACTGCAGAACTGTAAGTGCTTCATGCTTCAGTAATCTGTTAGTAGTTCCAGCCAGTAACTGGGTTTTATGGCAGCAGTCTCTCAGTTTTGCTTGTGTCACTCTAACAGCTCTGGTGTGACACAATCCAAGAAGAAAAAGCAGACAGCCAGAAAACAGACGACATCTAAGATCTTGGTGCGAAACGTCCCGTTCCAGGCCACCGTGAAGGAACTGAGAGAACTCTTCTGGTGAGGGTCACTTTATATTTGTAGTTAAAATTGGATGCCGTGTTTAATTGTCCCTCCTTTTGTGGGAGTCTAGTTTTTATTACACCACAGTAGCAAGGCATTCCTTCATTTTTATAATACATTATTACAGAATGTTTCTGTGAGGGTAAAAATGCATGAACGTTTGTGTTCATTACTTTCATATTTGCCAGGCAGCTGTTGAAATGTTTATATGTGTCACTGGATGTTTTCAGTAAGGAGAATACAGATCTGTGAGTTGTCCTACAGCAGAGGCTTTGAGGTGCAGGTGTTGTGACTGACGTGTTTATTGGCTGTTTTATTTCCAGCACGTTCGGCGAGCTGAAGACCGTCCGTCTGCCAAAGAAGGGGATTGGAGGAGGCCACCGTGGTTTTGGCTTTGTGGACTTCCTCACGAAACAGGATGCCAAGGTGGGTCCACCTGCCCTCCTCTGTGAACAGCGAGACCCTCTGCTGTGATCAGTCTGCAGGGAATCTTAAGCTACACGTCAGCGTGCCAGTTACAATGCTAACAGAAGCTAATCGGCGTGATGTTTTCCTCTCACAGAAAGCGTTTACGGCGCTGTGTCACAGCACTCATCTGTACGGCAGGAGGCTGGTGCTGGAGTGGGCCGACGCGGAGGAGACCGTCGACGATCTGAGACGCAAAACCGCTCAACATTTCCACAGTAAAGATTTAAAGTTAACTCGGCTGTCTAACATGCTAAATAATGCAACACAAATTGCTTTGAATTTGTCTAGTTTTTGTTGACACAGACCTAAATCTTTAACATGATATACCCAACATCTATTTTACTTTCTTTCTGGAACAGGAAACCCTTAATTTCTGACAGCTTCTCTCAATCTAAAACAGTCTACATTAATGCTAAATAAGTTAGCTGCAAACCATTGGAATTTGAACGCTGTGATGTGCACATTTTTCATTATGTAACACATTATGCAGCCCCACTCAAAACTTCAGATTTTTAATTAAAAACTTGTTTCAATATTAATCACAATATTTATTTTATTCTTGTTGTAGACTGATTTTTTTTATTCCTGTTAGTCTGTAAGGTTAATTCTTGACAGTTTCAGTTTTGTTTTTTTTGACAAAAAGCAGCAGTTTATAAACATTTTATTTTATTACAGTATTCAGAAGGCGCTACACTTTTGATAGCATAGCACAGTTAGCATTTTTGTTAACCCTCGATCTTTCCTACAGGTAGTTAAACTAATTTAATTTATGGCTCGCAGCTTGGCAGCCGTAGCTACGGTTTCAGTGTCATAAACTGATTAAAATGAATCTGAGCTCCGTTCTGTTTTCTCCTCCTCTCTCTCTTTCAGACGCTCCTAAGAGGCGGAGGGTGACAGAGATGTTGGAGGGGGTTATGGAGCAGATGGTGGACGTGGATGAAGATGGGGAGTGAACAGCATCCGTCAGTCACCTACAGCATCAACAGCCGAGTAAATCATCCAGTGAAACTCCATTTATCTCTATTACGGCTCCATCTTAAACAGCTGCTTCACAGTCTCTTCAGAAATCCTTCCTTTTGGCCCCACATGCTCCCAATTAGCTTTTTTATTATGTGCTCATACATCATCCGTGTTATTGCTGTCAATGTATTAAATACAGTCTCTCCCCACAGACTCGCTGCGGTTGAAGGTGAACCGGGAACTCAAGTCTTTCGGAAAGATGCCCAAAGGCCAAGTTTCCCTTAGATTTTTAAATCGGCACCAAGGGCCCAAACATTTCCCGCTTCGCTGCTTCCTGGGTGACTTTGGAGAGTCACGGTGGTGATGGACGTGTAGAATTTTGGCAGCAGGAAATGTGGATGAAAACTACAATTCGATGTTCATTTTTACATCATTCTGTGTTTGTGTATGAGTGCTTACATAATGTCAATATAGATGTTTTATAAAATCAAACACTTGTGTTGTGTCGTCGATTAACAGGGTTGGGCAACAATGTTGTGGTTTAACACAAGAAATAACAAATGCTTTCACACTGTTGGGATCATACTGGTTTTATTGATGTAACAATAAATAGTTTGGTCTGGAAAAGAAAACGCTGCTCTTTGAGGGTCTGAAAATCGTCACATATTGGAAACCTCACGTGGTAAAATGTTCTGTACAGTTACGTGGTCAAACAGTCTTGGTCTACACACAGATGTCTTACACACCACGTGGAGTTTAGCATTACCAGTTAGCATTCTAGATCAATGCGTCACAAGGGTTTCTCTAGAAAAATGGCAAGACATTGTGGTTAAGTTTCTGAAAACTATCATGTAACAATCTGGTTGTCATTCATCTAATTTGCTTCATTCATTAACTGTTTATTAAATCACTTAAAAATGGCTGTGATTCTCTCCTCTGCTGACAAGAAGTTATTTAAAAACTGTGACCAAGAGCTTTCAGGCTCCAAACAGACAAAACGCTTCAACATAATGTTTAAAACGTTTTATTACGTTCAGAAGTTGCTGAAGAAATGAATATGTTTGCATGAGGAATAAACAACGTTGAAATCGTTTGATGTGTTCTTACATCATGTCATTTTTTAAACTATGCACACGAAGGCCTGTGACCAACGCTGGATGCTATTGGTGGTTCTTATGTCACATGACTGATCGCATACGTTAAATGTGAGATGTCTGTTACAACACACAGAAAAATATCAGTCTAATAAAACTTTAAAAACTGAGTGTACAGACAGATTTTTTTAAAATATAAAGTGCATTGTTGTCCTTTTTTGGAGACTGTCAGCAGATGGTCACGGTAGGAATTCTTTGGGAAGCGTACGGATATTTCCAGGTCTTACATTCCTCAGGGCAAAGTTCTAACAACGAACATAAAGTAAACCTTTCCAGGTTTATTGGTGTCAGGAGCTCATTTTAAAAACTTTAATTTTAAACACCAGAGATTTAAATAACGCACATTAGCTAAAATCCATCGTCATTCACACTTAAAATTGATTAAAGTTATAAACTTGGAATATTAACTAGGTTGTACACGCTGAACCTGGTCGGCTTATAACAGCTTTTAGTCTACATTCATACAGTTTAATTCCAGTTCAACTCCGGCATTAAATCACTTTAAATCAGTCTAACAGTCATGTGTTCATTATATGCCACAGTCGTGTTTATTACATACCATATAAATCTGGAGAATTTAGGGCCCTGGGAACATAGGCATGACCCCACATATGGAAAAGAATGACTCTATAGAAGAAAGCCATACAGGTTTTGAACAATGAGGGTGAATAAAGGAGATTTTTTTTTTACTTAAACCACATTTTCATTACAGCTGATGCATCCAGACTCCAACAAAATGTGTGCAGTCGAACGCAGTCATTTCAGAAATGTCATTTATTATTTTTTCTATCCAGTATAAACAGAGAACCTTGGAGGAAAAAGTAATTGGTTCAATAAATGGATCTCTGATAAAGCCAAGAAACTGAATGGAAAGCACTGGTTTCGAGAAAAGACACACCGATATACAAACCTTCAGAAATGACGAGCAGGCCGTAGCCTCCCTCAACCGTTTATCAGTTAGTACCTAATGAATTAAGATGGACATGAATACATCCACATGCAGCCACTTGAAGCTAAGAAACGTCTATTCTTATAGATAAAAACCAAGACGAGTTTGTAGGAAACTTGTTTGATGTTTTCCACTTAAATATAAATTATCTGGAATATACAAAAGCATTTACATATACATTTTTTCACCCAGTCATGGATCGCTGTCCCTTTTTAAGCATTACGTCTAC
The DNA here is from genome assembly GCA_036877545.1 of Yasuhikotakia modesta. Classification (NCBI taxonomy): domain Eukaryota; kingdom Metazoa; phylum Chordata; class Actinopteri; order Cypriniformes; family Botiidae; genus Yasuhikotakia; species Yasuhikotakia modesta. The sequence continues at coordinate 1,773 of JBAJNP010004847.1, read as the reverse complement.
TGTTTACCTCTGATAAATGACAAGCTACGCACCAATCCCATGGCATTTAAAAAAATGCAGAGCCTTGTAGCCTCTATGACATAGAGGTCAAACACTCACACACAAACACACACACCCACAAACACACACACACTGTATTGCCTTCAAACAATGAACAACAGCATATGGCTGTTATAATATGGAGTATGGAAGCAGTAAACTCGCACCTACTAGTCAAACCCTGACCTGAAACCAAATTGCAACGTGACTATGACCCCAGCCTCCTGCTCGACGCAGTCATAACTAAACCCATCACAGCCCTGGCGTCCAGCACTTAACTAGTTAACGCTAAGAAATATGTATTAAGGCTTTTTTTGAGGACCTGAGGTTTTAAAACACAGAGCACAGGCACACACAAGGCAAAGAGCTCTAAACGCGATACGAAACAACAGAAGCAGAGGGTGATGGGAAAAATACAACCACGTGGACGCCCAGTTTCCAGTACCAAAGTCTGAAGTTTGCTGCTGACAAGATGGAAGAGAGGTGACAAAGACAACAAGAATGGCCCTCCAAGACGTCAGCCCAGGCCTTGTAGCAGCTTTCTCCCAAGGTCCTGGTCAGAATTTGCGTGTACACTTTCTGTCAGGCGTGATTTCAGTGCAATATTCCCATGTCGTAAACAGTAAATAGTCCTCAGAGATTCTCTGCTTTCACAATGACCTCAAAGGACCGTCACCTCAAATGAGTTCGTTTTCAGCCAAATACGTCTTGCTCTAAATGATTAAGGTCCAGACACCTGCATTCTCTTACAAAACATCGTACGTGACATGCATCTAAAGCGGTTCCTACACACTCCGCATACAGTTAGAGGAACAAACAGACCGACCGGATCAACGAAATAAAATGAAAAAGCTAGATATGTCGTACATCTGAAAGAAGCATGTGACATATTTCTCTCTCGCTCACTTTTTTAAAGCTGCTTTGGTAACATCTAATTCAATCGCATTAGCTTTCAGTTCACCGTTGAAACGGCTAGCAAACCATTTTTCTTTTTTCTTTTCAAGGTCCCCTGGTTTTTCTCCACAACATGAATGAGTCTGAGTCACTTTCTCAAAGTCTTCACTGCAGGAAGAACGTCTCGTCTGAAGTCAGCGGGTCTCTGTGTTTCTGTCATAAAGATGTTCGTGCTGTGAGAGACAGAGCTATTGTACTGAGGGCAGAGAGAGTTGAGACGCTGGACGCAGAGCCAATAGCATTGGGACCTGGAAAACAGCGAAAACCAAAACAAACACAAATTGCTCAAAACAAACACACTCACAATGAAACATCACAGCGGTGAGAAACTGGAGCTTAAGAGACGGTTCACTTAAAATGTCATCATTTAATCATTTGTATGTTTAGCAGAATGTCTTTTCTCTACACGATAAAAGTGGATGATGACCAGAGACAAATGTTTACAAATGCTGACTATTACCCAGTTAACAATTTTAGGCTGTAAGAACGTTGCTCTAACATTTCAAGTAACAAAAAATATATATATTTTGAAAGTTCTAGGAACATTCAAAACATCCATTTTTAGACCCTGTGTTAACATTATTGCTTAACAATGTTTATTTTTTTTAATTATGCAGTCTTTGTTAATGTCACAAACAAGTTTAAGATTTTTGATATATATGACATTATGGTAAAAACATAAGAAATCCTTCTACTATAATTACTGCAAAAAGTTCTTTGACAACTTTGAGAAAAAGACAACATTTTTTATAGATATAATGCAAAATATTTAGAACATTG
>JBAJNP010004846.1:8121-31538 GCA_036877545.1 Yasuhikotakia modesta | reverse complement strand
AACACCGTCCAACACCTCTTATCTCTTCTTCACATGAACTTTACAGCACCTCCCCTCTTCACCTGTGTGTGGGTATCAGTACAAATTTCAATCTGCTCAGTGCAAACACACCGTACGGAGAGGAGACATTATCCCGCCGTTCTGTCAGCTTTCCATTACGGCCGTGGTGGTTCCTCTCAGGATGTATAGAATTACCCATAATTCCCTAAACCTGTCGCTTACAGACAGACAGAGTGTCAGAGTTGTGTTGTGTTCTCCACGCTAAGTGCAGGTACGAGTACTGAAACTTTCTTTAAAGATGAGCAGGGATTAATCCGAGCCTTGGCTCAAATAAACAGGACTTAGTACCGAGTTTCAGCTTTGTTTATGTTTGCATAACAATGGAAGACTTCATTTCACATTTTCCCTGTCATTTGGTGATGTCATTTGATCTCATTCTGAGTTGCCTTTTCCATATCAGGCAAACGTGAGAGCGCAGTGATCCGTGGACGATGGTGGCTGTCATGAGCGCCTGTGGAAATAGAATCACTACCTTAAGTCAGACTTACAGTCTGTAGGAAACAGTTGCGGAGGATTATAAGTGAAATCTGAGATTGAGGCATTATGACATCGTCTGTGCGTGCGCTTTCGAGGCGTGTGATTGGGCGGTTGAATCGAGGCCAAAGGAGTTTCCAGTATGACAAATCATATGGATGCCATTCAATGAGTTCGAGTGAAGGGTCCACATTTTCCTTCATTCCATATGTGAGCTGTCTGTCATACAGCAGTTTCCTGAGACGAGCGTAATGGCGTTTGTATCCACAACATATGATGGTTTCATTATTGAGTTGGGTTGTATAGACATTACTGGGTCACAGAAGATCAGCTGTATTTGTTGATAGCACAACTGGAATAAGTTGTTTTGTGGATTTCTGAGTGTGTTAGTTTATACATCAGAGATTATCTGCAGGCAAATTAAATTTATTCATAGATTAAAAATACAGTGCTATTTAAAATTTACTGTATATATCATTTACTTGTTTTAGTATTTATATGCCAATTTTTTTGTTGTGTATTTATATTGGATTAAGATGCAATGAAACCACATTTTACAGCGTATTGCTTAAATAATCACCATAAGAATATATGCTTTAAGAAAATGCTTATGTTTACTTTTGCAACTGCAGTCATTACAGTCAAATTATAGTCAAGTAAAATAATAAACCGATGCTGCCAGAATAATTTACCTTATTTTCATAATCAAGCCTCTTTTTCACTGCATCAAACAAAACCATAATTCTGTTTCTCATAACAATATTTGTTTAGCAATTGAATTTTTGTTTAGTGACCCAAACAGCAGTGCTACAGCAGCCAACCATGGGAACGAAGAGGTAAAAAATGGCTATACAAAATATATAAGTCAAAGAAAAAATACATATGCATGTATATATACTCTTCCAGCGTGATATCAAAAGTAACTGTGTAGATCCTGAGAGAGCGATAATGTCATTTAATCTCTACAAACCAATGTTGTGCTTTCAGAGTCTCTTTGAGAACATGAATTACTTGTGATGTAAAGACAAATTTTCATTGTATGTTGTCATTAGTATGTTATGAAAACATAACATGGTGTCTGACTCTGTGTCAGTGTGGCTTATGTTAAAACGAACATTATTTACTTATGGGTAACCCCTACGCCTCACTATGGCCACAGCAATGTGACCGACGCTTGCCAAGAACAACACAAACACGTAACTCCATCTCTTTATAATAAACTTTAGCTGACCCTACGTGGATGTCTGTGATAGATGTAAGAATCATGTGGGGAGAGTCAGAATAAAGAATTAAAGAATCTGCTGTTTGAAGTATGTACTTGCATTACCCACAAGCCCCTGTGCTGATATCCTCATGGCATTTGCTCTGAGATAGCCTCCTTTAAACCCAGTATATATATTTCTGAATGATCAATCAAAATCAAAGCTATCTGTGATGGCACCTTTGGATAAACGCACAAATCAGACTTATCTTTGACTTAGTGTTACAGATATATATGTGTGTGTGTGTGTGTGTACATGTGCGGTCATAGACAAACATTCCTTTGAATGGCAGTTTTTCCAGGATAACTAATGGCAACACAAATCTGTATGTCTCAGAAAATTATCCTTAAGTGAAAAGACTTGAGAGAGCTGACATCACTAAACCAATTAATCACTTGTTGGGTGACTAGTTGCCATCCTGACCAGCTCTTATTTAGAAACAAGCTGTTAATGCTTAGAGTGCATCACACATTCACACTTTTCTTTCATACAATTGCTTGTCCCAAATAATGGTTTAGTTTTGAGAGCTCTGCTCTGGAGTGTGGGGAGGTGTGCAAATCGTTCCCCGCTGAAAAACGTTTGCTAATGAAGACAAACTCTCACAATCTGATGCGGCTCTGTTGACTAATGAAGCGGATTCAGACACGATCATCACCCGGCCCGGGTGTTTGGTGTACTGTGTGTTGTACCACAGAGAAAGGGACCGGACAGATGAGAGATGGGTGAGAAATAAAAGAACGGCATTTGAATGAAGGCTGAAAGTGGCTGCTCTCATCACGCTGACCTTTTGTTTAGAGACAAGCAGATTTAAAAAGAGAAAGAGAGACGGGAAAGTGTGTGTGTTGGTGGACAAAAGGAAGAATTTGAATAGACGGCAGCTGATGCTGTTCAGATGAACTGATGTCTGAAAGACACCACGGCAAAGCAGCTGAGCATTCGCTCAGGATTTAACAAGATCTTACACACACACACACACACACCTCCCACAAAAAATGCCAGCCACTCCTCTACACGCCTGCTAACCGCTCATTCCATCACAGGTCCCGCAGCAAAGCTTTCTGCTCCTGTCATGAGGAGCGCTGGAGATCCAGACAGCTGGAGACAGCGGAGCAGACGCCTGTGTCACCCAGAGGGCAGGATGCTGCGGGGGGCTGGAAGCATCCAGATGAAGCGCCTCTCTGTCTGGTGGTCCGCGGCGGTGATGCTCTGTCTCTCTCTGCCTGCTGTGAGCACGAGGGAGAGCGTGCCCAGAGTTACTCTCAGCTATAAAGGTAAAGTCCTTTTTCAGAAACTCCAGAAACACATCTGCTCTAACTTTATATTAAATCCCTTTATTAAAAACCTGCTTTAGTTTAGGAAGGAAGTGATTTAGGATTGTTGTTGTTTTGTTAAGGGTGAATGTATTTATTTTAAACATGCATGTTTTGAAAGATTTTGAAGTACATTAGTGTGTGTGATGAGAGGTTTATAGCTCACTTGTGTAAGGTCAGTATTTAGACTCTTGTGTGAGTGTGTGTGTGTGTGTGAGTGAGTTAGTGTACATAAGGGATGTACTACATATCACAGTATGTTTTGTAAACTGAGAGCACTAGTTACTTTGTGTTTACTGTGCTTTCTAAATGAAGACATAGCGCAGATCAGATGTTTTATATATCAACTCTAATTTATAAGAATAAACTATAATTTCCTTTTTGTCCTTTTTAATTACGCATGTCCTCAAATGTCCTCCATCAAGTGGTTTTGTGTTTTTTTAAACTAACATCTGGGGCAGTTTTTACCCCCTAAATAATGGTATAATAATGAAAGGGTAACTAAGGCCATAACCACGGAGTTTCAATGATCTAGATTTGACCCAGTATCTCAGTTCTGGCTCCTCTGATATTAGTTTCCACCATTGGGTGCTGGGAGCGCTCCGTCTCATTATACCTGCTGTAGCGTTCGATCGCCCGACTGCAGCTAAACCTTCAAAGGTTTTGGTAAGTCACTGAGGTGTGAATTCTCTGATCTCAGCAGCGATTCCTCAAGCGCAGTATGATTTAACGTATTACTGGAGTTACGTTTGCAGCCCTGCAGCATTGACGCGCTCACACATCCTTCCTCAGTGTTAGCATGAGTTCAGGGCCAGATAAACGTGTCACGCTATAAAACAAGTGAGGCGTAAAAGAAACAACTGTGAAAAGTAAAAGCAAGTCCTATTTCATGTAAATGCACTGACGCATGTTGGCCACGGGTTGTTAAACGTCATGTGTACGTTGTCTCCTGACAGCGACGCATTATAAATCTACACAAAACCAGTAGCACCATTAATTAAGTGCCTCTCAATGTCAGAGCCTGTATTAAAAGTTTAAAAAGTGATAAACGGCCCTTTTAGAGGTAAATTTTTTTAACAAGAACTGATAGAATCTTTTATAGTGTGTTTCTTTTTTATTTTCTCCTGCTTTCAATCTTTGCCCCCGTTAGGTTTTTAGCAAATGCAGAGTTAGTTTCATGCCACAGAAGGGAATAGAAGTTATAGCTCCCTTAAAGCTGTGCGGTTCTGACCCAGAGCATGCTGCACTACTGAAACGGACCTCGTCCAAATCAGGAAACTCAGGCCAATAAAAATATGACTGACTGTGGCGAGCGCTCTGTTTATTTTCAGCTTTATAAGCACAAAAAAGCCACAACGTATGCGTGCTGTGCGTCAGACACATGCCATGTTTAAATCTGTGTGAATGACAGCAGTACAGACAGCTGCTCTGCTTGGGCTATAACTGTTGCCTTGTGCATTTACAGACTTCTTGAGGATTTTGTGAAGTTTGTGTTACACAATTGTGTATGTTACGATGGATTTAACAATCCAAATGATGTTTTTTGTGTCATAACTGTTGTTAACTGTTGTGTGTTTAGCAGGACCGCAGCATAAGTTACATCAAGCAATACAATTAAGGACCAGCATCAGTGATTGTCACCCTAAACCTATTTTATGATTTGAATCATTTTTGCCTTCTGCATGTGTTAGTCTAATCTATTTAGCCATAGACGTGTTTGTTTCAGTTTGTTGTAGTTTCAACTCTTAAACATTAATCTTCCACTCCATGTTCGGTTTTGCTGAGGAGACACTGAAGGCCTAGAGAAGTTGTTTACAGTCCATCTTAACAGAGGTTTAAAAAAACAAACACATCTTCTCTGTATGTCATTATCCTGCAGGGTTTGCTGCATACGCCCAAACCGGTGACATGCACCTCAGGTCCATTCAGCAGCAGGGTTCTGCAGTGAAAGGCCCGTTCGGAGACATCTGATCTGCATTAGATACATCTCATAATGTTCTCTCCAGACGGCTGAATGAGATTCTTTCTGTCGCTTCTGTCTGACAATGTACAGCAGAGCCAGTAAAACACACCAAAATATTATCCTCAGGTTGTGTAAATATTTCTGTTCAAGACAGGCCCCTCGGTCCAGGGGTCTTCAGTGAGGTTATTGATTGTTTTATGAGTGTGGTATATATTCTTGTGTTTGAGTGCACGTATGATGGCATAGACACGCATGTCAGAGTCAGGAGTTGTGTAACGTGAGTCTTAACACAAAGCCACGTAAACACAAGCCTTGTTTTGCAACAGGAAAACAGCCATTAAAGGGCCCACAGGACAGTATTTAATAAATTATATCTGTATGGCTCCCAGTTGGCCGTGGTTCTCTAAACATGCAGGTCATAAATATGGTTCTATGTCATTCTAATGTTCTGTTCACAGAGTTCCGCTAGTTTCCACCAGTTTGGCTCTCTGCCCGAACCTCAGCAAGGATATTGATTACACCTGAGTGTATAATCTTTACCCATCTGAGGTATTTTAAATGAAGTCTCGCTTTGTGGCACTAGCTTTAATGTGTAGCCCAGTTTCTGGTGCATAGCTGGAGGCAACTTGAATTTGTCAACCCCTCAAATTATGCATTACTTCATAGGTTCACGTTTCTCTCTGCTCTGCTGTTGCCTGAAGATAAATGATGGACCTGTATGACAAATATAGCTGGAAATGTGAAGGTTTAGCTGTAAAGCACAATGTAAAGACTTTTCTGTGCCTGCAGGGAGTTTGTGGTTCCTATAGGAGGAATTTTTTAAGTTGCTACAACCAGCAAACCGCAGAGGTCTAGCATGAAATAACAAACATATATAGCTAGATATGACATAATGTCTTTTCATTTCGGTTCTTTTATTTTAAACTCTGAACCATTGAAATCTTGGTTCTGCTGCTTGACCCAAATATTATTATAGGACATTCATTCTTCATTAGATCATTTTTAATGCATAACATAATTTAAATAAGTAAAAAACTTCATAGACTAGTGCACAACAAATCCAGATAAACAGATGAGCTCCTGCACTTGGGCTAATAAGTGTCTGATGAGTGAAAGCGAAGCGTTGGTTCCCGTGAGGGATCCAGATTACGCTCCAGCGCTCCAGATTAAGCTCTTTAGACTTCATTTATTAGCAGGATTGTTCAGTGGGCCTCTGACCTAATGCTGTTTGCTGAGAAGATTAGCGTCCGCAAGTCAGAAGTTAGCATGAATGGGGTTTTATTTTGAAGAGGATTTCTTGTCTTGTAAATATTGATCAGAGGTGACCCGTCCGTGACCCCACACCCCAGAAAATAATAGTTATCTACTAGAATTTATTCATCTCCTCGAGGCTCAGAACCCTGACGCCCCGTGACCCGACCGTAACGTGGATGTTTACTCAAGATGTGTGCCTTAGTCAGACAGCAGAGCTTAAGATTTTGCTGAAATTTTAGAAGCAGACGGAATTAACAGAAGAACACAGAAGGTGTTTGTGTATTAGACGATTTTATGAGGAATTTAAAACAGAAAAAACAGGTTTGGAAATGCAATCGATAGCCGCCTTTAAAGGGGTGTTTGTGTTCTCGCTGTTAGACTGCTGGCAGATGGTTGTGTTTTGTGCATGAAAAGCAGAGGGTGGAGAGTTTATCCATCCAACTCCACAGAGACTGTGTGCTTTAGTCATGACGTGCTGCAAAAATATGAGAAGAATTGTGTATCTAGAGAGTTTAGTTTGTATGCAGAGCGGCGAATATAAACCAGTTCTTCTGAGAGCGTCACCTTAACAGATGTTTCACCACTCCTGACATGGTTAATACAAACCCTGAAGCTTTTTGTTATCATGAAAACCAGCATTCATTGCATACACAAATTAATCAGAGTTGACCACATGCTAACCAGTATTCTCCAGTTAGATCAACAGAACGTGTCATTAAACCAGAGAGCTCAGCAGGTTAAACCACAGCTGTACTGTATGTGTTTGAGTTGACGGGTGGAGAGATTAGATCCAGGTGATTTCACACATACCTTTAGAGGCTCTTGGTTTATGTTAAACAGGAGAAGTGAGGGTTAGAGGATAGAGGTTTTGTGGATGAGTGATTCTGAAGAAGTGATAAAATCTTGGAATTTGATGTATATACAGTAGATAACAAACAGCCCAGAGGTTATAAAACATCATAATGGATGAAGATAATGGTATGAAGAACTTTTCAGTAGATTAGAAGAGTGAAAGTTTGAAAGCTGAGGTGATAACATTTCAGGCTGTACGGTGTTAGCATGCTAATACTTAAAGTGTGTTGGAGAGGTCTCTATCTTCATTCTGAAGCTGGATGTTGAGTTAAAGGGTGCGTGTATGATAACAGAAATACAGTGTGTTGACAGTATGTGTATTATTTGTGTGTTTGTGTTGTTGACTGACTGTTGCTTGATATCTCCAGAGCTGCTCCATTCTGGAAGTGTGGTGCCGTTTATGGGTTCCAGCGAGGGACGGTTTCAGACCCTCCTATTGGACGAGGAGAGAGGCAGATTACTGCTGGGGGGCAAAGACCACATCTACCTTCTGGACCCAGACAACATCAATAAACAGCCCAAAAAGGTAAACGCACACCTTTGTGTTCACCTTTGTGTTCACCTGCAGACATGAAGAATCAGCTCTGTGTGAATAACAGATTCACAAAAGTCATTGATCAGTTTTAAAATATGTAGTGTTTACATTACATCTGGAAAATACAATAAGGTTTAATGAAATGAAGTGTTTTCTAGTGAAGCTTGCTGTCGTGTCTCTTAAATGTAAATTAGCCTGGTAGTTCTTTCTTTGTAAATGTTTGTGTGTTGATAATGTAAGGCGTGAAGAAAAGCTGTACAGGGCAGTGAATCACAGCACAGCCTGTAGAAACATACTTGATGCTTAATATACAGTTTGGTGGAGTGGGATTTGTGACCAGTGAGACCAGTTTGAACCCATTGCATGGTTCAGTTATGGAGGAGTTATTAATCACAGTTGTGTTTAATCAGCCCACAGAAAGTGTTAGAAGGAATTTTATTTAACTGTCGTACCTCATATGCCTTTTTCATGTCATATCTCTCCCTGTTCCTTTTGTGTAAACTGGTAATATTTTCACCAGTTTTAACTTGGACAGCATAATCCAGATTAAGCCAAGTACAAATCAAAAACTGTTTATACACAGTAATCTCAGAAAAATGATTTACACTTTAGTATAAGTCTTTGTTTGGCTTATGAATACATGTGTAAGGTGTGACACACACACACACACACAGTACATGCTAACACTCAGCTTTAGTAGGTGCACCTGTAGCTTTTACACTGATAAGATGTAAGAGTGCCAAAGCTCTGTACAACATCTGCACTTACAACATACTAGTCTTTTCTTATATGTATGTATGTATGTATGTATGTATGTATGGTGTAGAGTGTGTATTAAACACACTGTTTCAGCATGTAGTGTTCATGCCAATCTTCATCTCACACGCATGTATAATCGCATGTAATCAGAGGGGTTTGTGGGATTGCGTGTTACATGTAAAGATGACTCCCAGAGGTTCAGGTCAAAGGTTAGCCCTGCATATGCAAGCGCTTAAGCTTTTTATAACACATGTGGCACAGACAACAGACAGAACCTCCATCACTCCTTATCCTTAAACGTAACCCTGACCGTCTGTTGCAGCATTTCAGATGTGCAGCCCTTCAGCTGTTACATACACAATGGATTAGTCTCATTTAAATTCAGCTGTATGTCACAGCACGATTTCAATCTAAATAAAAGATGATTGTAGGGTTTGCAGTTGATGGTTAATTTAGTTTCTGTTACAGTTCTTTGACAGAAGGTTGCTGTTGTAAACACCGACTGTTTATGTTGTCAGGCTGATTTCAGGTTTTTTTATGTTGTTTTCCTGCTGTGTGTTGCTCTCTCACAGGTGAACTGGCCAGCGTCGCGGGACAGAGTTGATATGTGTGTTCTGGCAGGCAAAAACCCTCTCGTGAGTATCAGTCAGAAAACACGTCTATTGAAGGAACATCTCAAAGAATTGGCTGCCTTCTTCAAACCTGTCTTGTGAAAGCAGTGCATTGTGGGAAGATTGACAGAGTTGTAAACTGTTTGTTTTGTATTTCCATTAAACTCTTTTTTTTTTACACACCATCTTTCTCTTTTTCTCTCTCCCTCAGACTGAATGTGCTAATTTCATACGGGTTTTGCACAGCTACAACCGAACTCACGTCTACGCCTGTGGCACCGGGGCGTTTCACCCCACCTGTGCTTTCCTAGAGGTCAAAGGTTACAAAGAGGCAAGGGCTTATTTGCCATGTTTCCTTACAGAGCACACTTGCTTTTCCAAAATTGTTTCCTGTTATTTTTATAAGGAGCTCAAGAGGAGATTTTTTTTAGGCAAGAATGTTCTGGCAGCCACACAACGTAAATTGAACGTCTCCAAACTTCAGAAAAACACAATAGAAGATCATGTAGTTGTTCATGTGTTTTAGGTGTTTTTATGACTGATTCGTTAACAAATCTGACCGGTCTAATTGCATCATTAAATCCGTTTTAGGCTGTTTCTTGTCTGTTTTGAAGCTTAAGAAGTCTCTGTTTATTGTGGTCAGTTTTTTATTTACATATGTGGTCACCATTTGGAAAGTAAGCGCAATGATTTTTCAGAATTCCCCGTTTGTGATCCACAGAAAATAACATCATACAGGTTTGGAATGATGTAAGTGCGAGTAAATAATGACTATTTTCATTTTTGAGGTCAGCTGTTCTATTAAGACGACTCCAGGTCTTCTTTCTCCTGTATGGAAACATTAATGAGTGTTTTGTGTGCCGTACGGTTGCAGGACAGCTGGCTGTATCTCCACAGCAGCAGTGCTGAATCCGGACGAATGAAATGTCCGTTTGACCCACAACAGCCTTTTGCTTCAGTTCTGACAGGTGAGACCGAGTCCAAAATGTTCCCCCTCTCCAAACAGGAATCTCTTTAAAAATGCACTCGTCTGACACGTGCCGGGCTTTCTACCAAGATAAATCAGATTTCTCTGTTTGTGAGACATTTGTTTTACTTTAAAATGACCCTTTTATTTCCAGTGGAGCGCTGTAGAAAATGTCACACCCAGTTGGGAGTGCCAGATGTAAACACTCCAAAGTTCTCCGTTTTTTCCTTGTGTTCCATTTTTGTACGGCTTGTATTTTTGCAGACGGCCCAGGTTTCATCCAGCGGAGCAAAGTTTGATTCATTTTTGCTTTATGACAGCAATTACTCATCAGAGACAGACTTACTGCTAGAGTTTGGATTCTTGCAGTGACCTGATTTAGGACAGTTTGAAAGGAATCATTCACACAAAAAATGCCATCATTTAATCACCCTGATGTCATTTCAAACCAGCCTTTCAAGAAGTAATTTCAAAGAATTTTATGCTGCTCTTATTCATATAGAAGAAGCAGGTGACCAGTGTCTTTGAAGACACTGAAAGCGTGTGAAACCATCACAAAACTAGTCCATTTAATTATTCATTTGTGTTAGGAACAGACAAAACATTAAAGCTCTCAAATCTAACGTGAGTTGACTCATTTCTGTGATGATTCTCTTACATACATAATCATAAGGGAATAACTTGTACAGAATGCAAAACCCCCGCCATGCAATTAAGTTTCTCCAAACCGCAGACATGAAGGGTGGAGGTCCAAACAGCAAATGATAACTGAGATAGAAATCACTGAGTTTAAAACATGATCCAGAAACCTCTCTTGGTTGCCGTGGATACTGCAGAACTTGTCTGCTTTGTTTATAAGACATCAGATCTCTGCTAGGGTTGGACATCAAATGCGAGGAAGCGAGAGTTTGTGACCGCCGTGGGTCAGACGCAGTAAACGTGCCTTTATTGCTGTCCGACGGCTCAGTGTTTATTTTCTCTCTCTGTTCTCAGATCAGTATCTGTACGCTGGCACCACGTCGGATTTCCTGGGGAAGGACAGCACGTTTACCCGCTCTCTAGGCCCGAGCCCAGACCAGCAGTACATCCGTACGGACATCTCTGAAGACTACTGGATCAACGGTTCGTCCTCTCCACCAGATCATATTAAACCCTTAGAATTAAACTCTTATTTATCTCTGTTTGCAAGTGATGTCTGTGATTTGTTTTCCACTGTGTTCGTGATGGGGTTGCTAAGTAACAGGTTAACTGTGTTTATTTCTCTACGTTCTGTAAGTTCTGGAGAAACGGGGAGTGAATCTGCTTTTGGAGGTTTTTGTTAGCAGAAACTGTAAACACAAAGATCTTCTTATTCATTGTACAGCTGGATGGTAGCTGTGCCAACGAGAGGAATAAACGTCTTCACCACGCGCCCCCACTAACACATACAAACATAAGCATGACCTGTCTGCCACAGAATGAGTAAAACCAAAGTCACAGAAAAAGTTTCCATGCCAAAAGCAGCCCGTAATATATCACACACACATTTATGCTCACATAAGTCAGTGGGAAAGTCACCGTGGCATTAAGGGGTGTTACCCAAGTTTACACAGGAAACCTGCTATATTATTTATTAAATGTGTAAATCACAATGTTTGATGAGTTTCCTGTGGTTTGTCTACTGCTCAGACCTGTGCCAGTTTCACAGAAGAGCTTTGCTGTCATTAACTCATCTTCAGGCTTTGAGATACAGCTGCCCAGCTCGTAAATATTACCTCTGGAGCTCCACCTCTTAATAATATTGAAAAATGACTCCATACTCAAACCATAATAATGGATGTGAGACAGTTCATCTCCTGATGTTGTGTTGGCAGCACTACAGACGGATCTTTGAGTGTAATTTCACTCTAATCCTTCATACAACAGCTCTGAATTACCACCCAGCTGCTGGCTCTCCTTCTCTTCCTGTTTTCCTCCTCCCTCCCTCGTTCTTCTTCTCTTCAACTTCCTCCTCCCTCCCTCTCTCCTCTCTTCTTCTCTTCAACTTCCTCCTGTCCTTCTTCTCTCTTCTTTTCTTCTTTTCTACTTCCTGTCTTCCTCCTCTCCTCCTCTTCTCTTCCTCCTTTCCTTTTCCTCTTCCTCTCTGATTTCCCCCCTTCTCTTCCCCCCTCCTCTTCCTCTCCTTGTCTCCTCCATCTGTCTGGGTCTTACAGTCTGATATAATGCTCTCTTTGTTGAGTCATTGAATGTCTTTGGTCCACGCTTGGTTTAAGATTTTTTAAAATGTTTTTCCTAGTAGCTAATGCAATTTAATGGAGTTTGAACCCATCCTGTCTGTTTTCCTACATTAAACATCCATTAGAGTTGTGCTCCGAGCCAAAACCTAATGTCTACCATTTTTACTAAACACTACGATACAGTTTGTCTTAACACTCGGATTCACACACAAACAGTGAGTATAAATAAGGATTTAACTGGCTTACAAACTTATTTGTAAATCTGATCAAGGGATTGGCATCAGTTATTAAATCTGACCAGATTTTCTTTCTCCCATCCACAGAGGGCAGGTTTATTTCTGCTCACCCCATCTCTGATACCTACAACCCTGATGATGACAAGATATACTTCTTTTTCCGAGAGGCGTCCCGGGATGGAAACACAAAGGACAAGAGCGTTCTGTCTCGCGTTGCCCGGGTCTGCAGGGTAAGGCCTGTTAGGGACAAAACACCCTCATCTTCCCTGCACATACTGTAAGATTAAATGCCCTCCCCGCGAAGGGAGGTTTCCTGGTACATTCCAGTGGATGTAATCTTCTGAAAGTGGATCAAACCACTTCTGTCAGGAGGGGTAAATCATCTCGGGGGTCGTGCTGTGTAGTTGCTGCCCAAGCTATTGTTCATAATGACAGTGGTAATCCCTCCTGCAGGCAAATAACAGTGCTAAGTGTCTCCATCATGTTAGCAGATTGTGTTCCTCGTTTTGTTTAACAAGGATTCACTAAATGGGCCTAACTCAGATGCCATCCATTAAGGAGACAGAATCATTTTTATTGTCTCTTTCACATTTTTGTGTGAAGCTACAGTGCAGGTCGTGATTTGTGAATGTTTTCATCTTTTGGAGGGAACTTTATGAAAATAACCCTACGTATTATATCATGCCAAATGAAAGCCTCATTCGTTCACAAACGGCCTTTCACATGAGTGTTGTGTACGGAGGATTCTCACATCAGCAGGGAGATTTACTGTCGGTGCACATCTGAGTGGCTCTTCATTGCCAAAACCTCAAGCAATTTACTCATTTTCAGGGCTTGCAAAAGCCTAAATTGCTCTCTTGTACTCTAGTCAGTGTGACATAAACAAATGCCATGTGTTCTAAACAAAATCCATGTGCACTGACAGTAGTCATTTGAGTTAACACAAAGAGTCAGTGTTTGACTTAAAGGTTTTATTAGCCAAAGACCTAAAAGCTATAAACATGCATTTCTCTTTTTCATCATCAACGTAACAGGAGTTTTCTGTTAGAAAGAAAAACTGCCATTGGGTGAAAAACAGACACGTCAACTCTAGAATTACTGGTATTTGTACATTTATAATTGTTAAAAAGAGCCCATAACCTGTCCTCCTGCAATTATAAAAGCTGTCAGAGATTGAGGGACGATACATTGATCTTGTAGATCTTGTAGATCAACGTCCTCCCAGGCTGTATAAAAATTCCAAGCTGTATTGCAAGAATTCTTGATCTGAAGTGAGTGAGTTTTATAGCTTTAGGAGTGAACTGAGGCCAGTTCCTCGCTGGATAACTGGCCTATAGCTGGAGAGGGCATCTTTGAAGATGAAAGAATTTCCAACACACCACTCCTAACCTCTTCTAGGTCTTTTCTTCATCTTCTCAAGTGCTTGTGTTATTCAAAAGCAGTAATGGCTGAGCGGGAATATGTTTGCTGTTTTAAGTGAGTGAAGGTGAAATCAGGGAGTTCTTTGATTAAACCTTTTTGGCAGTAATGAGGAGATTCATTCAGAATGAATTCTCCTTCTAAGACCCTCTCGGTCTCCATTGTGTGTCCACAGATATGGAAGCCTGTTCCTTGAGAATTAAAAGAAGAGGCTTGTTAATCCCTTGTTATACAGCACAGCCCTCTCTCTCTCTGTTTCTGGAGCTCTTTTGCTCTTTGTATGTCTTGTGTGTGTTTGTGTAGCTCTCAGGGCTGTGTGTGAGTGAAGGGTTTGTGGTTTTCTGTAGTCTTACTCACTCCTAATGAAATAAGTTGCTAATCGCATGCAGATGCAGGTGGTCTCTCTTCACTCAGCGTTTGTTTATGAAGTCTATAAAATAAAGTCATGAATTCTTAACATGATACATATGTGCTATGAGTGATGGCTTTCAGAATAAGAGATGTGTGTGTGTGTGTGTGTGTGCAGAATGATGTAGGGGGTTTGAGAAGTCTGACCAATAAATGGACCACGTTCCTCAAAGCGAGACTTGTGTGTTCCATCCCTGGGCCAGATGGAGTAGATACACACTTTGATGAACTCCGTGAGTGATATCTCTCTCTCCCACACATACACACACACAGATGTCTTGGCATTGTAAAAGTGTTCAGAGATACCTTCATGTATTTGTGTGTTTGTGTTGCAGAGGATGTGTTCCTGCTGTCTGGTCGGGATGAGAGAAATCCGCAGGTGTATGGAGTCTTTACCACCACCAGGTACAACCCGGTTCTGCACACACAAAACATATAAAGGCAGCATGTTGTTTGTTGACAGTTTACCTAAATATTTGTGTGTGTGTGTGTGTGTAGCACTATTTTTAAAGGTTCAGCGGTGTGTGTCTATAATATGGAGGACATCCGTGCTGTTTTTAATGGACCATATGGTCATAAAGAGGGACGGGACTATCGCTGGATAGAATATGAAGGCAGAATCCCGTATCCACGACCAGGAACTGTCAGTAACTCTCTGTTTCTCTCTCCATTTAACTCTCTTAAGTCTCAGAAAACTGTGTAGCGTCACCTACTGACTCTGTGAGCAGTTTTAGCCATGATCACCAGAGGGAGACATAACACAATCTATAGCTCACATCCCTGTTGCATGTTTGTAAGAGCTGTCACAAACACTTACCTTTCTTTAGTATAAGGGCGTGTTTGTATATACGTCCACATATGTTCACACTTATATATTCTGTAAATGGTTTCCTCTGTTCTTTGTTTATATAGTGCCCGAGTCGGACATATGATCCTCATATAAAAACAACTAAAGACTTTCCTGATGAAGTCATCAGTTTCATCCGCACACATCCGCTCATGTATCACTCCGTCCACCCAATGACGGGTCGGCCCATTTTCACCCGCATCAACACAGAGTACCGCCTCACTCAGATCGTGGTGGACCGAGTGGCTGCTGAAGATGGACAGTACGCTGTTATGTTCTTGGGCACTGGTAAAAAACATCACAGACACATTTATACGATGCATGTATGTCTATAGAACGTTTGTTATAAAACTGTTCTACATAGACCATAAAGATGGTGAATAATTTTGTTTACTATTTATTTACTACAAGTAGCAGATTGTTGAAACCTTTGCACTGTTTCAGGTTAACTAGTTAAGTTTAATTTGTGCAGCAACCAGCAGATGTCAGTAGAGTTTGTCTGTTTGAGAAGGAACTCAAACGTTTGTGTTGGATGTGTTTGTACAGATACGGGTTCGGTTCTGAAGGTTGTGAGCATCACTCAGGAGAACTGGTCCACAGAGGAGATCATCTTAGAGGAACTTCAGGTCTTCAAGGTAAACATCTCAAATGGAGGCGTGTAGGAGAATTCACAAATAAATCACCAGCACAACATGATAAACACAATCAGTTCAGACCTCTGATTGATTCATTCATTTCTTGCTTTCAGAATCCCACACCCATCATCAGCATAGAAATCTCCTCAAAGCAGGTGAGAACTTCATCTTCTGAGCTTTGTTCAGTTTACAAACATCTACACACTGTCATTTTTACTGAGGAAAATCTCAGGGTGTTTTGTCAAAAAGCTGTTTCTGGGGTTTCACAGGAATATTTATGTTTTAGCAACTGCATATTTGAAGGTTCCTGAGCCACTGTCTCAAACTAATGTGGGCGTCTTTGTTTAGCTTCATGTTATCCTAGTTTTACAGATAAGACTGTTGCTTTTGTACTTGTGCCATTCCTTTCATTTTCCCGTTACACTCCCGTTTGTCTGATTATCTTTCAGAGTTCATGGTTAGGTTTCCGGTTAAGCCAAAACTTTCCTCTTTCAGTGCATTTTCTGACAGAACCCAATACTGTCAGCGGCTCAATGATAATTCTTTTGTCAGTTTTTCCATCTGCGCTGAATGGACTGATGGTCGTTTTTTGCTTATAATAGGAGAGGATATTTGAAACAGGAAGCAGTGCGTTTCCATCTGCAAATAATCTGATTTTATTTACCACAGTTTTGTCATGTTTTTGGCATGAGACAACGCGTAATAACCACAGTAAAACAATGTTAAGAATAATGTTTATTAAACCATGGATGTTTGGTGTTGCCAAGCAACATAAAGCTAGTGACTCAAATTAATATATAAAATAAAAATTAATATAAAAAATTGACGGATGACATTAAAGAATCACTTAAGAATGAAGCTCTCTGTTGATAATGTTCTGCTCATAAGATCTTTTTTGCATAAGATCAGTTTTGCAGATAATGCAGATATTGTTTCGTACATGTGTTAATGCTCTGTTATTGTGTGTTGATGGTACAGAACACAAACACCGCAGCGGGAGTGACATTCACTGATAACTCTATTAGAGAGTTGCTGCGGTAAGCGCTTTTGTCGTCCGCCTCAGAACTTTGTGTTGTTGTGTTTGTGCAGCAGCAGCTGTTTGTTGGAGGAAGCGATGGCTTGGTGCAGGTGTCTCTACACAGGTGTCACATATACGGGCAGGGCTGTGCAGAATGCTGCCTGGCCAGAGACCCGTACTGCGCATGGGACGGTACCCAGTGCTCCAGATACATTCCTGCCTCTAAAAGGTAACACACACACAGAACCATAAAACCGCTGTCTGAGCGCAGGGCCGTGACATTGATTCAGAGAGTCAGCGCTTTTGTTTAGCAGTCTTTGTCTTTAATTTTACCCAAACACAACGGCACACACAGACCCACATGTGTCCGGTGATACCCAACAGGGATGCACTGCGTGCAGTTTGATGCTCTGAGGTGTTTGGGGTGGGAGAAAGTTAAAAGAGAGCGAGAGAGCGCTTTGTGATGCCCTCTTTCCGACCTACTTCTCCAGGGTGAGTTGTTTCCTGGAGTTCAGCGCACACAAGAACATGATAAATATTTGATTTTGCTGTGCCATAGGGTGTTGTGGGAATGGACTGGACAGGCAAATTGATTAAAGTTGCTTTGTTGTTGAGATGATGTATGTGAGCTGCCACAGAAGTTTTGTTGCCCTTTCTCTCCTCGGCTTTCCGCTCCGTCACTGACGCAAAGAGGCCAGGTCAGTCCTACAGAGAGAGAGAGAGAGAGAGGGGGAGAGAAGGAGAGAGGGAGAGAGAGACACACTCTGTCGTTTACTGGAGACTCGTGAGATGGCCGTCAGAGTTCCTCACTGGTCGTTGTGTGTTTGTGATACTGTAGAAAGAGCTGAGGGGGTTTGTCTTGTCTCTGCTCTCTCATGTCCGTTCAGTTACAGTCTGTGAGCACTGAAGCCGTCAAGCTATCAAAGAACACAAAGGCTAAATAAAATCTGTGGTCGGTACATCTCACGCTAATCTTCTGAAGCCATATGTTAGCTTTGTGTAAGAAACAGACAAAACTTTGCTGTTCACGAAAAAACTGGATTAGCTGAGCTTAAGAACTGGATCAGATGAATATGAGAATTGTTTGTGTGTAAATCTGAATCGAAGTTCAATGTCGATATTTTAAATGTCCTTTTGTTGGTTTCAAAATCAGTTTTTTGAAGGGTTTGTCTAAATAAGGAATAAACCAATCTTTTCTGTGGTACAGGAGAGCCAGAAGACAGGACATCAAACATGGAGACCCATCCAGCCATTGTTGGGACACAGAAGATGGTAAGAAAAACATGTGTGTGTGTGTGTGTTTGTATGTGTGCATGTGTTTGTTTGTGTGTGTGTGTGTTTGTTTGTGTATGTACATGTGTGTGTTTGTTTGTGTGTGTATGTGTGTGTGTTTGTGTACGTGTGTGTGTTTGTTTGTGTGTGTGTTCGTGTGTGTGTATGGATAAAGCAGAAAAGCACTAAAAGCTGAAAGTTTTGTTAAAATGCGGTATTGTCCTGTGGGGCTCACCTAATGGACCTCCAAAATATGCTTTGTCTTTCAGAAACACTGATTGCTCTCTCTCTCCCTCTCTCTCTCTCTCTCTCTCTCCAGTGTTAGGGAGGAACGTTGAGGAGAAGGTGTTGTATGGAGTAGAGAGTAACTCCTCTTTTCTTGAGTGTGTTTCTAAATCCCAGCAGGCCCAAATCCGCTGGTTCGTGCTGAAACCGGGATCGGACCACCGACAAGAGGTACTGCTGACATGCTTCTCAATTTTCATGAGAGTGTGTGTTGTGCACTCTCGTTCAGTGAGGCTGTCACGCTTCGTTCTTGTTATTTATTACCATTTATGTCCCCATATTCCCATATTTCTGTTATATAACAGCTGAGTGAATGAACACAAACATGGTCGTAAACTAGGTGCAGAATTATCGCTCACCAGACGCTAAACGAGAGAAAAAATGGCTTTGGGTGTGTGTAAAACGTATTGCAGATTGGCTGGCATGTTTATTACGAATCAGGACGTGGTTTATATCAGATTGTAAGAATGTTATTGAGAACCCTGGGTGTATATCAAAGGGTCCTGTCTCAATACATAACCAAAAAACATGCTTTTTAATGCTTTGTGAACTCATTAGTATTCACTGTTAACCGTTATTCTCTGTAAATGTGTTGTGCAGACTAGGTTTGTGTTCACATGTTTCTGGCTTAACACAGTTTTAGTCACTGAACAAACCCCCAAAACGGACTTACAGGAACCCTCAATCCTCCAGTGCTCAGAGAACGTTGTTGTTGCATAGTTCTGAAGATCATGTTCCTAAACAATGAGTGTTGAGAACTCAAACTGTTCTGCTGGTTATGCTAAAGATGTCCTGAGGCTCATGAATGAACAGATTAAGGGGAACACAAGCATAAAGATATTTCTGCTTTTGTGTGATACTGTGCTTGCTGATTTGAGGTCAGTGTTTTGTGCAGTGTGTGCAAAATGTGTGTGTAGTTACGGAGGAACATATTTGTGTGTGTGTTTGTGTGCAATGGAAGTTCACAGTGCAGATACACGGGTCGTTGTGACCTTGTGCCTTCGGTTGGTGTGTGTGACTTCAGCTCTTGTTGGCTGTGATGAATAGATGAGGGCCGAGGACTGACTCTCAGATGGTAGATCAGCGTTTCTGTCTATTGATCCATCTCTGCAACAATTCATCCCAGCAGGTTGTGTGTTTGAGTTCAGAGAGCAGCAGGTCAAATCTCAGCGCAGTCAGATTGGTGGGACAATTCATGAAAAAACACAAATTCCTGACCTCCGAAATATCCTGTCCCACGTCTTGGATAAACATTAGCTCTGCTTTTGTTTTATTTTTGTCTCCCTTCCTGCTTTTCTTCTCCTCCTTTTCTTTTAGTCTGTCTGTCCTTCACACAGAACAAAATGACTCCCTCTCGCCCAGCTGTTAAAAACACCTGCAGTCTCTCACACCTGTGGTGCAATCTTAAAATATCAGCTCGTGAAACACAACAATAAATGATAGGAGAGAAAACAGCTCTTTGTTTATGTGAAGGTTTATTGGAAAGCTCACAGAGTAAATGCAGATATCTGCTTGCAATAACAGACATGAGCACTTTGTATCCCTGAATACACCTTTGGAGAAAATCGTAAATAATTTATTGATTCTGGTTCCAGTTACGATTCTGCCTAATGATTGTAATTCCTGAACAATTCTGTTAGTGATTCATTTTGTTGTTTTGTGAAACTATTTAGTCTTTTAATAGCCAGAAACAATGAATCACAGACTTGAAAGTTGATCGTTGATTCTGATGCACAGTCAAGAAAAACGTGTATGTTGTCATGACCAAATATAATTTCCCAGAGGATTGTGGGTATTTGTAGAAATGTCCAGCTTGTATTCAAGATGGTGAGACAGATCTTACTCTCTCTCTCTCTCTCTCTCTCTCTCTCTCTCTCTCTCTCTCTCTCTCTCTCTCTGTGTGTGTTATAAGGGGGGCTGCAGACAGACAGAGAGCCTGTGTTATAGTTTTAACGCTCTTGACCTGGTTGTGGGACTGATGCTGTGCTTAAACCTGCATCTGTGATCAGAGGCCAGTTTCCTCCTGCCCCCCAGTTAAACCTTCAGCGGGAGCTGTGTGCTGTGATTTACTGCAAAGATAAAAGACAAAGACACACACTGTTTTGTCCCCGTGACACACACACACACACATATTCACTGAGACACTTAACACACACCGTTACGTCCCCGTGACACACACACACACATTCACTGAGACACTTAACACACACCGTTACGTCCCCGTGACACACACATTCACTGAGACACTTAACACACACCGTTATGTCCCTGTGACACACACACGTGTTTTATCTTGACACTAATGTGCCTTTGGCCTTTATGTTTTAGCTCCATCTGTCACGGGTTCCCAGTTTCCTTTTGTTTCATTTCTGACGCACCGCTGTAGGGAACAATTCACATACGTACACACAGGATTTCGAATATTGCTCTAAATAGCTGTTTTTGACGTTGTCATGGCTACCGTATCTCCTCCGTGATGGATAGAGTAAGTCTCTCAGTAGATGCGTGTTTTACAGGGTCAGATACGCTTTGAAGCTCGGCCCCTCCTCTCCGTACCGCGCAGCTGTATTGATTTAGTCCACGACAACAGCGTGACCAGCTGAGAACTCAGCAGGCACAAAAACACAGATAACCAAAGAATGAAAGAGAGAAAAAGAAGAGATGGAACAGAAGGACGGAAGATGAGTGGATGGTAAAACTGATATTGTAGATATCAAATGAAAGAGAAACAGGACAGATGTTTCATTATCTGACATTAACAGTGAAGGAGGGTTTTCAGTAATGTAAATAAATACATCAGTCTAAAGGACTGACTCACCAGCTGTAGTGAAGCAGACAGCCAATGTTTTTGTGTAACAGGCAGCAGACATGGCGAATAGTTTGTGGGCGGTCTGTGCATGTTTCGTTTGAGATGGAGGCAAACATTTAGCGTGATGTGTAAACTGTGTGTTGTGTCTGTGTTCTGTCACTAACCAGTTCATACAGAGACGGACATCGAGTGAACACATTTCCAGGGTCAAAGGTTAGCAGAGAGACACACTGGATATAGATCAGACCTGATCAACAGACACACACTTCCCCTGCTCTCACACCAGTTTAAATGAGACTCTAATTGCTTGAGATGAAGGACATGACACCCCACCTTAACACTTTTGCCCCCCCTCCCCCTTTGCTGTCTCTCTTGTTAGCATTAACATGTGGTTAGCTTGTCTCATTTCTCTAATAAGACTCTAATGAGTAATCAGATGTGGTAATGTGAGGTCAGGAGGAAGCGGAGCACAGAGGTTAAAGACCGATCTCTGACCTTGAGGGTCTCGCTGTGGCTCTGTGGTGCTTTTGGGCTGAATGATTTATGAGGATAAACCCATCAAGTGACACATGAATTCTGCTTTGGTGTTTGTCAGAGAACTGATTACGTTTGTGAGTATTGAGAAAGAATCACTATTGTCTGTCTTTACAGATCAAACCGGACGAACGCGTCCTGGTGACCGAACGGGGTTTGCTGATCCGATGGCTTCAGCGTAGTGACGCAGGTTCTTACTTCTGCACGTCGCAGGAACACAGTTTTACTCGCACGCTTCTCCATGTCTCCCTCCACGTCCTGGAACGCGAGCAGCTTCATGGACGCTTGGCTGCTTCACAGGGACTGTCTGAAAACCCGATGGGGTCGGATATGCAGAGCGAACATCGCCAGCGCTATAAGGACTACTTGCGCGTGCTGAGCGGCTCGGCCCGCTCCGTAGATGAGTACTGTGAGACGCTCTGGCACAAAGAGAAGAAGCAGAAACAGAAGGGAAAATGGAAACACATTCAGGAGTTTCGCAAAAGCAGGAACAGGCGTCACCACTAGGGGCATCAGTTATGACAATCTGTGTTGGCGTTAGATGGCTCAAAATGTTCATGTAAGTATTTCTGTACCAAAGAAATACTTAAACCAAATACAAGGAGAGAAATGAATCTCTGCCTGAGCAGTCTGTGTATAAAAAGACAGAGTTTAATGTAAAACAAACTAAAAGTTAAATGACACTAACCTTGTTTTTACTTTAAAGTGACGCATTAATTGTGTACAGTTTGCAAATTAGGCTTTAGACCACTTTCTCAAACAGGCGTCTGGGGGAGTTCATGGGATAAATAACTTTTTAATTTAAAAGGGAATTAAGGCTAAAGTCAAAAAAGTTGAGATTCACAGCTTTAGACATACAACCACCGGTCCTCTCGACTGCTCGTTGTTTATTAAAACCACATTATGTTATATTAAAACTCTTCATCTTTTATAACATAATCTATAATCTCATACACACAGGGGTTTGGCGTCCAGAATAAACGTGGAAATATCTCAGTTAAGGTTAACCTGCTTTTTAAAGACACATGGCACCTGCTTTTTGCCGCTTAGTTTTAACCAAGAATTAAACGCATTCATGTTGAATGTATGTAAATAATAATATTATTTGTACATGAGATTGTGCATGCTTTAGCATTATTTACATAGAATGTTTTTCCTTTTTAAGATTGTTATTATAACCAAGCATTTAAGTTTATGTTTACGATTTGTCTCACTGTAGCTAGTTTGTTCATGTTATATGACGCTATTTAAATACACAGTGGTGTTTAAATAAACGTTTTTATTTCTGTGTAGTTGTACAGTTTACTATTTAAAAACAATTGTACAGTTTTTATTTCTAAAATGTAAGAAATGTTATTTGACAGAACTGAACAACCTCCAGTAATAATGAAATGTGTTGCTTGTCTCCTGTTACTGTGTTTAAGTTAATGATGAAATACTCAGATCACTGTTAGAACATAACAGCCAATTGAGTGATAACATCACTGTCACCTGCCTCAGATCAGATCAGTAAAGGCTGTGAACACCTCACACATAATTCACGATACTGCCTGACCTCAGATAACCTCACAGCCTGGAGGTGTGTGTGTGTGTCTTCAAGGTCAGAGCTCTGCTTCCATCAGGATTTCTCATCTCTCATTTGGTCAATAGTGCATATGATGCCCTCCTGAGGAAGTCAAGGTCAACAGGTC
>JBAJNP010004845.1:0-31539 GCA_036877545.1 Yasuhikotakia modesta | reverse complement strand
CCAATTGACATTACTGTCAGTTTTCAATAATGTAGTCAAACAGTTTTCAAATGCATTGAAAAAAGTGCAATTAAAGCACTACAGATAGTCCTCTCTTTTGGTTAAATTATTGGAAAAAGCCATTAAAAAAACTCCAAAAGTTCTGTAGATTTATGTACTCACAGACATTTTTATAAGCATGCAGATGGCTAAACGCTGTCTATTTTAATTATAACAAAAACAACAGCAACACCGCATAATTCAACTTGTGATTTTTTTAGTTTGGAGACATCTCCAGAAACACAATGACACTGTGGGATGATTTTAGTACCCATGTTTTATACAGTAGAGCCAGAGTCACTCAGTCCCTCCCAGTTCCCTGCTAGTATGATACACAATAACACTTATGCATACAGGTTGAGGAGTTATCTATCATTCATAGAGTTTTTATCTGACTATTGAACTAACAGGACAAATCAATTATAGCATAATGCTGTATTTATGTGCTCATTGATTTATCTACTAGTACAACACAAATCATACACATACAGTACTTTAAACCCAAGGCATTTACCAATAGGTATAACAGTCAATAACACTTAGAAGATACTTTGTTATACCAGTACCCAAAGCCACATATACATTATGGTTAAAAACAAACACTTAGTTGTTCTACCTGCATCCACTAGAGTTTTCTGTGGCTGTGATTAACCATTAACAGGCTCTCTAGAGACTAATAACAAACCCTCAGGAGTCCAGAGGATGAAATCTGGCTCAGGTAATGGCTCAAACCAATATGCTTCCCCTGAGATTGGCTCAACCAAACAAAATGGTGAACAGCACCGTGTTCTGCTATTGAGCTTTGATAAAAGACCTCCTTGATTTCATGAGGTATATACAGAAATCATCACTTAGAAAACAACACAAGCTTGACACGTTAAAAGGTAATTACAGCCCTGAATTCATGCACTAAATACACAAGCAACTGTAGCTGAATTAATGAGCATGTGTCTAAAACTCTTCCCTGGTAAATTACTTCAAAACAAACCCCTTACATCACTTCATACAGACCAGTTAACAAGCTACCAAGACAAATACATTGAACATTTGGGTATCATAGCTCTTCTTTATGGATTTAGCCACGTTTTTTACAGTAGATTTCCTTGTTAAATGACTGTCCTTAATTTCACAGGCCACTTTAATTGTCTCTTGTCCTTGCATGAGGAATAAGGGCATATTAGCGCCTCACCATACGTTTCATATATATTAAAGCTCTGCTCCAGGATTATAGCACCTCACAGATGATGTTTCAGCCTCCAGGCTTACACATTTCTAAGCATGTTAGATTTTTGTAGCTCAGTCTTCTTGTGAGCCTGATATTTGAAGTACTTTCAAGTGTGCACTAGCTATTCTGTATGGCACGGTATAAAGATAACAATTAATGAATGATGAGATCAAGACAAGAAAACAACCTTTAAAAAAGCAAAATTAAAGTATTTAGCAATACTTTAAAATAAAAGCTATTATGGAAAATCTCTTCCTGAAATCTGTTTCAGGAAAAAACTTTCTACAAAAGTGTTTCTCAGTGCTTGTTTAAACACACAGGATATAAAATGATGCGTTTTCTGTATGCCCAACAGGTCTATAAATCTAGCTTAAACTACAAACATGTGAGTGCATTTAAATATAACATAACCAGCTACATAATGTGACATTTACCCAAAGTGACTTACAGTGAATTCAAGGTATACATATTTTTTCTTATCAACACTTGCCTTCCCTGGAATTGAACCCACAACCTTTGTGCTGCTAACACAATGCTCTACCACTTGAGCTACAGGAAGGCTCTATGCTAAATTTAGACATAAAAGCACCAATGCTAAATTTAACCTACAACGTTAACTGTTATGCTTGTGTTGAATGGAGATTAGTTAGAATTTCACAAACACCGTTAATTTTACATGTTTCTTGGGATGCGGGTAATTCCCTGTCTAGCAGTTTTCCAAGCTAACATACATGTCAAGTCTAATTTTAGGACAGCAGTTATTGAAATAGCACATGAACTGGATAAATGTAGCTGGTATGACTGCATTTAAAAGCACATCTGACTCATTTATCCAATTTAATATAAAGACACAAGATGCATTAATTTGTTAGACGTCACATTATACGTGTAGTTAATGTTGGAATAATTTAAACCAATTTGACAGGAAAAATTAAGAAGAAAATTTCATTGTGTTTGGTTTAATTTATATATAAGACATGAAAAGCAATCATTAATTTCTCAAAGAAACACTGGCTACAAGAAGAGACTTATTTAAGTTAACTGAGAATAGATGAATGCTTAAGACATACAGATGGCAAAAAACATCTTCAGTTTAGACCCAATTATAGATCATGTGACACATGAAAGAATCACCACTCTGCACAGCTAATGGGGATCACAGTGGTCACTCTAATAAAAGGAAGTTGAGTCGGGTACGTTACACCCCACACCTGCAGATAAAAGGTAAGTGTGGAAATATTAAGTCACACCTGAGCCACTGATGTTATTTTTGCCTATGGCAATATAAAGGACCATAAGGAGAGCTTCAGGCATGTTTACAGGCAAAAAGAATAAATGGAAATCTTCAGGGAGGAAATTAAGTTAAACTACAGATCAAATCAGCATAAAGCACAGAGAGGTTTAGCGCATGCATCTATCTTCTATTGAGTTGTACCAGTTGCATCATTCAGTCTCAGTGACTGAATAATCAGGTA
The DNA here is from genome assembly GCA_036877545.1 of Yasuhikotakia modesta. Classification (NCBI taxonomy): domain Eukaryota; kingdom Metazoa; phylum Chordata; class Actinopteri; order Cypriniformes; family Botiidae; genus Yasuhikotakia; species Yasuhikotakia modesta. The sequence continues at coordinate 28,800 of JBAJNP010004845.1, read as the reverse complement.
TATTTTGCTATTATAGACGCACACATGCATTCACATATTCAGTAATGCATTGGACCCGCTAGATATGTCCTATTAAATCAGCGGCTGAATGCTAATAAGTATAGAACCTGTGTAGCCAGAGGCAATGTAATAATAGTAAGCCTATGCGGAGACTGACTGTCTTTAGGGTCTCTAATGAAACGGCACGTCATAAATTAACACAACCCCTATGAAACAAGCAAGTGCACAACATTCTCTGTTTGTTAGTCCAATAAGAATCTCTCTTAATCTAGCATGTGCACACAGCCTGTAAAATGGTGACCAGAATCCATAAGCCGTGTCGAAGTTCATTGATCTGCTTCTTGACCTTTGTGTGAGGTGTCATGTCACCAGCATTAGTTTCCTGCAACGGGTTCCAGCAAAGAGACAGCAGAGTTTCTTGTCATGTATAAAAAATGAGATCTTCGCCTCCTGGGCATTTTTTACAGTGCGGCATAACATTAGATCTTTACACCAGCGCTGTTGACTGTGAAACCAAGGGCCAATTATTCAGTAGCTGTTTGTGTATTTGCACACAGTCCATTGACAGATCGTTCACATGAAACGTGATCTGTCCGCAAGACAACACATTCCCAGCTCACACAGAATGTTCTCAAAATGTTGGCTAATGTTCTCTAAAAGTTACCAAGGTTATCACAAATATCACAATATCACAAATACCAAAAATGTTATTCTTTAGTTGTCAGCTAAACTTTTAAAGAGGTTACTGAATTTAAAAAAAGTTTGAATAACATTACAAATACAAAAGTATGTATTGTAAACCTTATTTTTTGTTATAAATGTCAAAAAATAGACTTCTAAATATTCCTCGAACTTTTAATGACATTTTTGTTCTCAACAGAAACTTTAGGGAGACATTTCTACAACCCTTAAATTGTTAGCTGGGTTTTGCCAAAACATCACATAAATAATCACATCTGACAAGCCTCTGATTCTTATTTCAGCTCCTTGTATTAGCTTTTAATTGCTATTGTGATACATGTCACAGAGTTAATTGCTGTGATGTGAAGCCACTTAGGTGCGGTTTATGATAACCTTCAATTACAAGCGGGCTGTCCATGTGAAGACTCGTGTATTTACACATCCTGGCCCAGTTCTTGGGAGCTTCCCATCTGGTTTGACAACCTGTTTTGATGGAATTCAGTTGTTTTAACTTCTCTCTCTCTCTCTCTCTCATCTTAGAAGTGAGCGACTGCTTCATGTTTCTGAGTTTTCCTACTTAAATATGCCATGAAAACTTCAACAGAGTCAATAGAGTCAATAGATCAATACCATGTCTGACAGAAAATTCTAATAGCAAATATTCTGAATTCTCAAACCATGAAATGATCGGTGTGGCCCCAATTCAAGTCTACTGTACAAGAAATAGTTTTATGATAAGATAAATTGTCTACAAGAGTACAATTTGACCACACATCATGACCTCACTAGGTTTACCCTAGCATGGCCCCTCCTAGTTTAGATTACTCTAAAAATAGACTGTTGTTTTTACTATTATAATATTAAACCTTAACACACACACTTCACATGATACAATTGTGCAGAGGCATGTTTCTGTAACAACTCAAAAAGCCAGACAATGAGTATAAACGAGCAAATTGTATCAATGACCAAGTTTACAATCTGTTTTGGAAGGCAAACAAAAGCAAATAATTGACAGTTACAGTTACAAAGCTAGCCGTCACCCCGGTGCCCTCTGAGGAGCGAGAGTGGCTGTCTGCATGCATTCTGTCAGCGACTCCTGCATCTCGCCTCAGATGTTTAAGCCTCCCCTCCGCCCACCTCCACTCAGCTCTCCCGACGGAGGCGGCAGAGAGACACAGAGGGTTGTTTTGCTCCAGCACTTTTGAATATTCTTTTGTGTTCGCTGTTTGCGGCTCCCTCTTTTAAATCACAAAGCATAAGACTTTTAAACGCAAAAGCCGGCATGGCGGAGCATCTCTCCCCACAGAGAGGATGGCAGACTCTACCCGCTCTTTGTGTTTCTGTGTCTCTCAACCATTGTTTTAACTTCCCTTTACCCTGTTTTTCTCCCTCACTGTTTTTTTAGCAACACTTTCTTTTAGAGTTCAGTTCAGAGAAGTTTAGAAAAAGCGGAGAGGGATTTTTTTTCTCTCGCTGTCATCTGTCTGCAAAGTGAACAGGAGCGAGCATGTGTTATAAAGCAGTCTCTAGGTCCTCTGTGCTATGCTAGGGTATGCTTATTAGCATCTAAGTGACCTACCGGAGTCCTAAACAGTCATTGTTTTCGCCACACTCCACATATTCTGCGCCCCTGTGTGTTTAAACTCTTACCAAATGAAGACTTATCCCACAAAAGACCTCACAGAGTTTCAGGATGGACTAGCATGGGACAGGCTAGTTTTTGAGAACTGACACGAGCAGCCCTGTTTCAACATTTACAAATTTTAAAGCTGTTCTTTATTCGTTTTTTACCACAATGGCATCCCAGGTGTTCCATTTCAGCAGTAATTGAATAATGTACAAAAGACAAAAAAAAGACAGGTCTCATCTTTCTCCAAGCAGCCTTGAGCAGCTGCTATTTTATAGCCATTTTCATTCTTTTTAATATAGAATCTAATCCTTATTCACCTGTATGTTTGGCTCATTTCTCCGAACAACTTTCCCTTGTGAATCAGATCAGCAGAATATAAGAACACGGAAAACATTCTAAATTGGCTTCAAGGATTGCTAAAATCAATTTGAGCTTAAAGTTGCAACCAGCGATGTTTTGAATACTTGTAAAAGAGGAAACCAAGGCTGTGTGTGGTTACGTGAGACGTTGTATACTGACGCTGTGCTAAAACAAATGCCTGGCAACCGTCAGGCTGTGCAGGTACAAAACTTTTGAGCCCAAGAAAAACAAGACAAAAGTGTTACACCAGACTGCAGCAAAGGAAACACAACAGACAAAACAAGAGCTGTGTATTAATTGTGTTTCTTACAAAATATTAGCAAGTTCTCGCTGCTTCAGAAACAAGCACATGCTAAATTAAATGCAAGTTGTTTCGCTTCACTCCATGGGTGAATATGGCAATTCTATCTAAGTGGATTTCCCCCAGGGGAGAAGTCTTGCTGACTCATGAACCATAATAATGTTTCTCTTATTATAACACCCCACATCCTCTTTTTCTGCATACCCTACAGACATGTTATTAGTTAGATTTGACTTGAAATTGTTAAAGCACAGTGGCATGTCAACCAGTGCAAGCAACTAACATTTACTGTGTTTGTTTCTCACTGCGCACAACAATGACCACGTTCCAATAAAACACAGCCTGACCCAGGAACTGTTGTCTCTCACAGCATAATGTCAACTGTGAGTAACAGAGTAACAGTGCAACAGTAGAAATAGAACAGTTTTGTGTTTGACTCTAAACTTTCTGGGTCCTCACACACAAATTTACTTTAATAATGTCCTTAAATTATGAAGTAGTCACAAAAGGAACATTTTCATTGAACTAATTCCTACAAATATTTCTTTATTATATGATTGTCTTTGAGCCCAGTGACATTTAGGATTTAAGGGTGTGGTTAGAGGTGGAGTCTAATGCTTGTTTGTTGTTGCTTATTTTATGCTTTCATCTGATTCACAGAATCACCACCTCATAAAATTGTTAGAGCTTCCTGTGAGATCAGGCTGGAAATATAATTTAATGAATGTGCCATCTGTGTCTGTCACAGAGTTCCTGAGCTCAACTGAGCACTGCACCGACAATGCTAAGTGAACAAAGTGCTAAAATGTATCTTACATGCAATGTTAGCTGCCAAAGATATTCAACAGATTTATTTAATTCGCTTCAATAATTTAAACTGCTACATACAAGCCTGTTTTGCTACAAACTCTGCCTGTAGCCCTACTGCTACACAGCCCAACTGCTATACAACTTAGACTTAGTTTACTGCTACAACTTGGGCTAGACTTAGTGTAACCTGTTAATATAGTCAGCGGAATAAATACGCATGTGGTATCAAACAGGTGTTATTGGTGCAAATTAAAGAATTGCAAATAATGCACAAGATGTTGAAATGATCAGGGAATCCTATTAAAAGCTTTAGGAAGAGACATTCAAATGCTCTGAAGTTGGTGACTGAAGGTGTTCAGCTGTACTTGGTTAAGCAAAGTGATGGGGCCTGGCGGCACTGATCTGAGCAGAAGACAGCCACATCATTAGAGGAAGTTCAGAGCCTCCGTTGCCTCTGGAGAGCAGATGACAGCTCATCACAGCCCTTGGGGTTACCTGCCTTTAAAAATATGTTAATCAAAAGGTGCCACAGAATCTTAATAAAATGAGATCAAATACAGTTATCCTTTTTTTAAAATAATAATTGTCTTCCACAATTTAAAAGAAATGACTAACTCCAAAAAAAGACTAATCATTATAGCCGGGCAGAGAGATGGGCATGTGACTAAGGATTACAATTGGCTAAGCACTGACCAATAAAATCACAGCTTGCATGTGGCTGCAGCCTTTGGGCTTCTGACAGGAGAATATATTCAGACATAATGATCAATATTTAGAACGGAAGCTGAATCTTAAATCATGAATATCCTAATAAAGCAATAAGCCATGAAAGGTTGTGCATTACAGTTTCATTTATAACAGGACAAAACACATCTAAAACCACACTAAGCCATGATATAATTACTGTAAACATAGTACTGAAATAAAAAATCAGCCCAAAAAACAATGTTCAAAAAACAGACAAGCTAAAAATAATAAATTAAGATTATTGTAATAATAATTGCTGAATGAACACATAATAATTATTGTACAATAATTATTATTGAAATAATAGTTTGTTCTACCTAGCTAACTATGCTAACTGTAGGCTGTTGCCAAGCAACATTGCTGCATTACTGTAGAACGTGGCCACAGACATATAGTCATTTTTCTACTGCTTTAAATGCAGCGCGTAACTAATAAAATATAGGATTAATTTTAAATAATATCCTGTAAATATTTCTCAAAGCAAGCAATGTTTTCTCCAATAAATATTGCTTTCATTTAACAAAATTTCCCTCAGCGCTACCCCCATTAACCGTTTGGTCGTTCTTCTAGTTCTAAAAATTATTTTGTCTGCACTGTAATACTTCAGAGGAGGGCAGACTGTGCACAGAGGGCTATTCTTCAACTTGGTCGCTTAGTTTTGACTTGCGTTTTGAAACTGTTGTGCAATGAAAGCACATTATTAGATCTTTAAAAGCAGTCTGTGAGATCCAGACAGTCTATACACAAGACTATTCACAAGGGAGTCTTTGTCAATGCTAATTGGCCCACCAACCTCTGGCAACAGAGCAGAACAACGTTTTCCACACACATCACTTGTTAACTTGTAAGCCCAGCCCCTGAAAGCTCCAGTTTTTGAGCTGCAGCATCTTGGGATGAATTTAACCTGTAATTTGAAACAACGAGACAGTTCTGAGATCAGTGGCCAGAAGCAAAACATCTCAAAGGCTTTCAAAAACTACACTGACAGGGAAACACACTGCTGCCAAGAACTCTCATGTCTTGTATTTAGACGGAGTGCCATTTTCGTTTCACTATCATAGGCAATTAATGAACACATTAAGACACTAAGGTTTATAGAATGTGTGGTATTTTGTGTCAGTTCCGTTCTCATATTTGCAAAAAATAAATTGAATTTCTAAATAAGGCAATGACACAAGAAAGCATCTTGGTAAAAAGTTAGCGCTGTCTATTTTTCTCTTTCCTTTTTATAACTTCATGCCATGAAGCCCATGATTAATGACTAACACATTCAGATGCCATTTTGCCTCTGATAAATAAATGCACACTTTACAAGCAAAAGCACTTTCTTTTCACGTAGCATTAGAAAACAAACATGAAAAATTGACCTTATAGAAGAAATGTAATAGCCATTAGTGCACAGAGTATAAATATAGTTATTTTACTGCAAACAGCCACATATTGTGATCCCACTTTTCTTTAGCTGTTGTCTTGTTCTTATTAAAATGTACTTCAATTCCTTTTGTAGTCTGAAGCGCACATTAATGAATACAATGTCTTCTGATATCTATAGTTTCCCATAATTAGAACCCATGAGGGTTTTTTCCACACAAGAGTTTTTAGCTTGTTTTATTTAACATTAAAGCAGCAATTTGTTTAATTTCTCAAGAGCGTAACTTTTGCTGACAATAACAGATGACTAAGGGAAATCTTTATTCATTTACACAGATGCGCTGTAACGCTGTAGCGTGTAATCTTTAGCAGTAACTGCTGTCGTATTGTTTGCAGTTAATTTCTATCATTTAAACAACACCGGGGAGGCTGGATTAAATGGAACATTATTCCTCAAAGGTTCCTCAAAGCGCCGCCAATAATTCCTGCATTAGTCTCTGCAATATTTAATGAGCTTTTGAAATATTTATATAAGGCGGACTCAGAAACACAGAGACATTTTCTGACAGTCAAGAATAGTGACATTTTTATGAAACCCACTTTGCCAGGGCTCAGTTGATGTAATGCACCATTACTTGTTATATAACGTAACACTTTAAACTTTAAAACTTTAAGGTTCACTTTGGAAAAAGCACTTTTTTCTTTAAACAAACCATCTGTAATAATCAGGAAATTTCAGCTGCATGTCTGGATCCACCAATCGCCTGAAAAGACCATTTAACAAGCAAAATGTTCTGTACAGCCTGGATGTTTAAACTAAACTCCTAAATGTCTCCGCCCCATAACTCAAATGTTTCTGATCCCACCTTTGCAAACAAGTCATCTGGTTCACTCAATACTCATAGGCTCTTCCACAGAAAGATTATCAGCTTCTAGGCCTTTCCCACGTAAATGACTTGGCAGATTCGACTCCAAGGAACTCCTCTCCACCTCTGCCAGCATCACTGCTTGCTCCCTGGGCTCCCACCCGGCTCCTGTCTTCCCCATCCATCTGTGGCCATCAGTGCGGTCTCAGACCTGCAGTTAGTACAGAGCTCCATCATTTCTGTTCACCGCTGTGATGTGCTGTAGGCTGAGACCGGTAATGAGCCCGTCCTACTGCCATCATATCACACACACACAACACTCCAAACTCTGTCGCAGGAAGCCCAAATGACACAAACAGATGGTCTCTTATTGTGCTCTGAAATGCAAACACTGGATATCTTTACAGGCTGGGTTCACGATTTGGCCTCCCTCAGTTACGGTGCGCTATCGGCACACACCTGGCTCTGCAAATTCCAAACAATAGCAACTGCAAAATTGATTCAAGGTTATTGGGGATGCCTGTTCTTTCCATGCCTGTTTACTGGGCTAATCTTTTGTTGTAGGTAAATAATGATTAAGTAATTTACCTCAAAATTACTGCGCGGTTCTGTGTGTGTGTGTGTGTGTGTGTGTGTGTGTGGTACTTAATGATGTCAGCCCTTATGCAATTAAGCTTAATTGTTTGTGTCAAAATTAAAGGGACGGTGGCAGATAATTATTGTAACACAATTATTTCTTACTGCACTTGTTTTAAACTAAAAATAAGGTTTAAAACACCTTGACAAAACATCTTTCATTTATGATTTTCATGTCAAATATGCTTAAAAAACAGAAATTAAACATAGCAATTAATATAATAAACACTACTAATAAAATAAAATAATAAATAAATATGAATTAATAAATTCTTATGCTTAAATGCCTCTGTGCAAAGAAAATACTGATAATTGAAGAGCTATGAAAGACATTTAATGACATTAAATAATAATAAGACTATAGGGTCAAGCTTAAGTTATGCCTGAAAAGCTTAAGCAAAGGTCAACGCAGGCATCCTTTAAAATGCCCATTCAACAAAACACAAGTTTAAAACAAAATGAACAATAACAATCAGAACTTTCATTATTGGATGTCCCTTTAACTGCTGCCTGCTAACAAGCCCCAGGAAAGCATCCACAAAACTTTAAATCAATCCAAACAGCATTATTTGTCGAAGTTCTCTGCTCCACCTTTAGCGTTAGTCACCTACCGCATTTTAAAAACACCCCCAACCAGCTTCTATGGAGGCTTCATTGCTCCACTCTCAGATAATTCTGTAGTATTAACTGGCTAGAGTTATTACCCTTTATATGAGATGTCTGTGTTGAGAGCAGTTATGAGATTCTGGTCCCGACGGAGAGGAAGATGGAGTTAAGGCAGGCTGTCATCCACAGCAGTATAATAGCATCAGTTGGGAAATACACAATGCCATGGATTATTGATAGAGCTGTATTGGTTCTTTTGCTGACAAATCTGAGAGCGCCACAGAAGGAGCACGTAATCTTGAAAAATATCTCCGCTAATCTTCTCCTTCCATGTGTTCTCAGTTTCCCTCCCTTCCTTCCTCTTAAACTATTATTATGAAAAACGATCACAAATTTAATGACACACGTAATGGTGTGTTAAACAAAAATGGGGGGGACTTGTTTTGCCTGTTTGTAAATGGCTTTTGTTAAATAAAATGCTGCAGTTATTTCCTAATGCTAAACCTAAAACGTATACAGTTAACATTTTCATGTCATCATTTATTTATATATGCTGCAGATATTTTAAAAACACAATCTAAGCTGTGATGTTTAAAATTCAGCCTTTGAAAGATTTAACTAGTTGATTTGAAATGGATTAAGGTAAAACAAAGAATTTCACAGCAGGAATTTCTGCTTCATTCATTTTAGTTTCTGATTTTGGTTGTGCTTTCTAACAGTTACACACTGTTTCCCAAAGTCTTCTCCAAAAACAGTTTCTGGTATTAGGTAGCAGCAACGGTGTGTAGTTCTCCTCAGGAGATCTGCCTAATTGGTTAGAGTGGGCCAAAATATACTCACACTGCAGCAACACAGCCTCATTTCCATACAAAAAACATAAAGGTGACCTAGATAAGATTTATTTATACGTGGAATTTCTTTTCGCTTTCATATTGTGGTTGGGCGAGGTATCAAACGATGTGCTGGAGATATATTAAAGACATTTTTCAAAGCCATCTACAAAGCGAAGCATCCAACGGAAAAATAAGCGTCACTCACTGCCTTCCTGCGTGAGACGTACACTTAACAGAGACCAAAAAATTCCGCTCTCACCATTTATGATTGTCAGTTAAGTACATGCTCTGGCAGTCCTCCAATACAGGGAACATGAAGTCACCTATAATTTGCCTCCCTTCAGTATGAATATTAAATTGGCAGTTGAGGAGTTTGTGATTCAGAGACCCAAAGCTGTTCCCTCTATAATGCTTATTAGTCATAGCCTATATAAGCTCTTTCCACGGTGACATTAGCATAGCCAACATGAGTGGTACAAAAGTACCTCCATTCAGCATCTGTGTGGTATCGCCTGGAAACGAAGCAATTTATTGGTTACGTGATACTGCCCGTTTCCTCGCATTAAGGATGTTTCATGTAATCTGATTGTATCATGTTACAACACAGCGGCACGCTTTCTATCTTCCTACCCCCACTGGAGGCCTATAAACGCTCAGTGTGGAAATAATTGGTGCGCATATTAACCAGTCCTCTGTTGTACAGGAGAAGGGTGCGCACGGCTATCTGCACGTTGCTCATTTTGTATATGAGACGCACGGAATTAGCTTGCGCCGCTAACTTGGAACGCACTTGGGAATATTGCTAGCATTACAGAGGGTAAAGCGGAATGTAATTACTAGCCGTGAATCATCGCCATGGGCACAATTAAAAACTTTTCAGACATCAGCCTTTGATTGCAAATGGAGTAAGATACCGAGTAGGCCGGGGTGTTGTTAATTACAGAATATGTGTGCTAAATAAGTATTAACAGGGCGATTTGGAAAGGGGGGCACAATTACCTAAGAGATACTTAAAGATAAGCAAGAACGATCTCGGGGGGGTGCTCAGTGTATAGACGCAAGCTTTCATAATAGAGTTTAAAAATGTTACCCGTCTGGTTAATTAGGAAAACCGTGATAACTGTGTGACAAACTTACGACAGCACTGAAGCAGAGAACCTGTGAACCAAATATTTTGGTCTGTTTGTTAATTAAATGTCATTGCCAGAGGCCCATCTCACTTTTTTAGTGACCTGAGTCACTATTATAATCAAAGTGATTGTTTCATTGTTAAGACCACAGTGAATGATTCCTTACCTAAAACCTGAATCACAGATTAATGTTGCATCCTAATGATTATATACCAGCTGCATACAAATAATTCCTTTAAAAAAACATGGAAAAATGCAGCCTGCCTTAGCTAACGTGAAACTAACACGACTAACACCACAGAACAACCAGCTAGCAATCAGTTCTCAGAATATTGGCTCTAAAACTATGGCCGTTTTCTAAAATTTCTCTTTAATTTACAATTGGAAGGTTTTTGCAGTAAATGTCAAACAAATACAATGTTTTACATTGTATATCACAAATGAAAAATGTTATTTAATTGTCAGTTAGAAGTTTTAAAAAGTTACACAATGTAAATCAAAATCGTTCCTAATCGAACAGTAACATTAACACAACATCTAAAACTGGATGTTTTAAATCTTCTTTCAAAATAATATTCATCATCTTTTTATTACTTAAAGAGAAAAATTCTTACAATGTAAAATTGTAAGCTAGGATGTTGGCATATTCAAACACAAACATTCAAACGAAAACTCTGCAGTGCCGGGTGCGAGTACAGCCTGTGTGCTCACCTGAGGCATTTTTAGGATTTTTGGTTAGTCAGAGCCCTTGACTGAACAAATCTCATAGATATTCCTCAGACCCAGTGCTCAGTCTTGCTGAAGTAAATCAAAAGTGTTGTCTGACTGTGACTGTGTGTTTGCTTGGAATTAAAGCCAAGCCGAAGGCGAAAAGCTGTCCACATCTTTATATAAACTCTCATTTTCTGACCTTTCTCTTCAGCAAATGCTCTTCAGAAGGAAGACCTGACATAACACAACAGGTTCCCAGGTTTCTAAACATGTTGTGGGTTAAGAAAATAAAATAACCTCCAAAAACCTTCATGCATCTTACATCTCTTCTCAAACTTATGTTCAGTCAGAGAAATCATTTTTGCAACAGTTTCACTACAAGTATTTCATTACACATTTACATTTTTTACATTTATTCATTTGGCATGCATACAAATTCAACTTTTATCAATACTTGTGTTCCCTGGGATCGAACCCACAACCTTTGCGCTGCTAAAGTAATGCTCAACCAGTTGAGCTGTAGAAACACATATGCACAAACCAGTCCACTTTTAGTAAGTAATTAATGACGTTCTATCAGAGGCTGTGTTAAATTAATACTTGGAAGCGACACCTGGCACTGTGCACTCTGAAGGTGGCCAAGTACAGGCTGCAGTCACAAATACCATCTGCTTGTGCCATGTCTTCAGTGCCTACCTGAAACTCAAGCTCCTAATGCTGCCATTGCCGGTTCCTTCAACCTGAAATAACTGACTTTGTTGTCACTTAAGGTCCATGACATCGTGTTGATAGCTGCAAACGACAATCTCAGGGGCCTCCACAAAAATAGTCACCCTGGTCTCACTTTTCCTATCCGCAGCATCAGATTTAATTAGAAGCTTTCTTGAAAGGAGAAGAGTTCTTCAAAAGTTTGAAAAATGTAAAGAGTAATAACTTTTAAATGAAAGTTTTTCTGTAATTTGACTACAAACAATGACTTCCTCTGGAATTTCATCACAAGAATAAGATTGTAAGCAGGTATATCAGAAGTGATTTTCACATATGCACATATATTTCCTGTCTAGAATCCACCTAAGCTAATAGCTGGTTTCTAGCTGGTTTCCAGCTGGTCCAAAATGGTTATTAGCTGACGCAAACTTGCAGGCCACCTTAGAACAATAACAAAGCAGCTCTCAGTTGATTTTATCATCTTAAGGTTTATGAAACATGGCAGTTTATTTACTCAACTTAATGACCAGCTTGGACCAGCTAATGACAAGCTATGTTCCAAATAGCAATAACCAGCTTTAAGGGAAGGTTCTCGAAAGTGAAAACTTGGTGGGTGTTACCCACCCTCAAGTTGTTTCCAAACCCATATGTCTTTCTTTTGTGGAACTAACTGGATTTTTACAACCCTTAAATGGCGACAATACAGTTAGCTGTTTTTTGTGAAGTTTGTAGTGTACCTAACTTCTTTCTTCTAAACTTTAGATTACTGAACAGTGTCAAGCCAGTAGGTACCTGAACAGTAGGTATTCTGTTGCACATGTACTGGTTAATTGTATACCGTACACCAAGTTGCTTTGGATAAACGTCTCTGCCAAATGCATAAAGCTAAAGGTAAATTCTGAGGTTTATGAATATGGGTTTGTGCCTTTGATGTGCCTCAAGGCTGGATAACCTGCAAATCTGCTAAACAATTCAGGAGAGCAGTATGCAGTTTTACATTTGGCAGCCATTTTGGCTTTCAGGAGACTTGCTTTCTCAGCGTTTTTACAACAGTAACATGATTGTAAACTTAGCATATATATTCTTCAGAATGGACAGTTCATAGCAACTTCATATATGTGCATACTGTACTTGGAAAAAAACGACACTGCTTTCAGCTTAATTAAACTTTTGCAAGTGTACTTTGTGTATAAAAGACTAGAACATACAGTAGTTCTCAATTTGTGTTAAACTCTGTGATAGCTGGTTAAAAATGGTTTCAGATAAGCTAATAAGAAGAAATAGAGCATATGGAAAGTAGGAAGAATAGCAAGTAAAGATAATGTACTTCCAAAGGAAATAACTGATGGAAAAAAGAGGAAATAGAAGAGGAAGAGATATTCTCATTCTGCCCATAAAATATTATACACATCCCTTCCCGAGGACTTGATCGTTTGCAAACAGCTGTTGTTGCTGGAGGAGTGCTCACTATTTTACAAAACACGTTCCCCGTGAGCCTCCCTGGAGAGCCTGAAACAATATTTTTGGACAGAGTTACAAGAAGCAGGACAGTAATATTGGAGGTTCTCTGCTGTCAAAACATAACAATGAAGAAGAAAACAAATCCTGTGGAACAGTCATGAACTTCCAATCAGAAACAGACAGTGAGAATCCACTATAAACGTTATTCAGCAGGAGAATAAGTTTAGATATGCTAAATGCTAGATTGTCTTGGGCAATGGATGACAGCGTCTCATTCCTGCTTCTGACCCTCATTAATGCACCACTGGGCTCCCAGTCCAGGCAAAGCCTCATAAAATATGATAGCCATACTATTCATTTAACTAAAATAAGTGTACTGGAGTGTGAAAAAACCTGCTGTGTGTTATACAGTCTTGGTGTAATATACCAAGCATGAGTGCCACCCTAATCTAAATATAATAAGAAAACAACTGCAATAAAATCATCAACTGAGACTAAACTACCTCCTCCCACACCCCACACACATTTTTTCCTCATCATTTCATCATTTATCATCTCTTTCATTATTAACACACACCTTCTCATTCTGTTCATCCACAAACACATTTGCAAGTATTCAGTTTAAACAGCCTTCCAATAATTACAATCACAATAAAAAACCATAAAGCTTTCAACAGTCCAGTATCACCAACAAGCGATTAACTGCGAGACTCGTTTGAGGTTTAATAATTAAAACGTCAGCGATCTATTCATAAAGTATCTTTTGCACTGAACTCATTTTTCTAGATCATCCAATAATAATGGAGCCAGCAGAAACAATTTATACGCACATAATATCTATTTGTCACCGATACAAGTGACAGGAAAGACGGGCACATTGTGTCAGCTTGTGTATTGAACATTCTATAAACCAGGGCTTTACGGCTATGAGCGGTTTTCGCTCTCTGTAGGAATCATTTTAGATGCAGCTTTCCGAATATGTTTATAGCCATTGTCTGAGATATGAAAGCTACCGTTTTTTTAATAGCTTGCCGGGTGCATTCTCATCAATCAATCTCAGCAGCCGCCTCATTCCCTCGCCAGCCCAACGCTAACCAAGTTACGGGCTCCTGAAACTAACTTGGAGTTTTGAAATGTGATAAAAAGTAATCAGATTCCACGAGTCAGGATCCTTACGGGTGCGAATCGATGGCATTAATTACTGCATCTTATTATGGCACAAATGCATTTTTGACTGTTTTTATTTATTGAGGGTGTGGGGGCTGACGGTTTTAGGGCGGGAAAGGAGGGTGGTCGCCCGGTATCCTTATCCTGCAATCCCCTCTTCTCATCGGATTGTACTGAAAGCTACGTTCCCAGAGCAAATATGGGTAGCAAACGCAAGTCATTTTTTTAACTATTTCCCTACTCATTTCACAAACAAAAGAGAAACGTTTCCTATTTTTACTGCGTTTTCACAACAGCGAAACTCGCTGCAGTATCTCATATCTTTATCACACAAATGACTCTGTAATGCGTTTAGCCTGACCTAGATTTTGAAACCAGCGAGTGCTGTGTTGTGATACCACAGCAGCTTAAGCTAGCAATCAAAACTATATATATCACTCGGTTCTAAAGGGAACACTTATACAGTACATACAGTTCCAGTTATGTTTAGTTGGCCCTTAAATATTTCAAGTACAAATTACATTTATTCATTTGGCAGATGCTTTTAGCCAAAGCGACTTACAGTAAATTTAAGGCACACATTTTTATCAGTACTTGTGCTCCCTGGGATCGAACCCACAACCTTTGCACTTCTAACACAATGCTCTACCAGTTGAGCAACACATGAACAATTACCTGCATTATTAGCATCTTAGAACAACAGCCTAACAAATAACAGGAGTTTAATGATGCAGGTAGTCTCAGTAAAACAGTCATGTACTCAGATGAAAGATTTCCTTTAGCAAAAGATTAGCATAATTATAAAGGATAGTTCTGCTTTCCTTACAGTTACAGTAAGCTGTACCCTGCCCAGCAGGACACAAAGGCTTTTACATAAACTACACAACATGCATCTAAATCTGTATATGACACATTATCAAAAAGGAAACACGTCTCAGGTGTGCACATCCAATGTGTGAAGATACTGTGACAGGTGTGGGTTTTGATGTACTGCATACTAATTACCTATTACAATAGCTTTGCTTTGAAGAGCCATTTCATAATTTAAAGGTTTCTTCATGTACAGGTGCTAAAAAAAAGAAAGTGAGACTCAAAAAAGTACCTGAGGAAAAAAAGTTCTTCGTCTACATTCTTAAACCTTAAAACCACAGCATAGATGCTACAAGATTTAAATTCCACTCTTGTAGAAATGTACATTAGCTATAGCTTTGCACGATAATGGCTTTTACAAACAGGCTTTGATCACTTAATACCCCTCATTAGCTCATTGTTCTGTATTGTTTCTTCTTGCAAATCCTCCAGTGGCCGTGTTTCAATCAAACAGTCTTCGCTCATTTTCCTTCAGCACACCGAGACGATGACAGCCGTTGTGTTACATCAGAACGAAATCTCACAGCACGTCTGCCTGAAGGGGACTGGATCCTTAATTTGTGTTTAGCTAGTTGAGAACGAATAAGATTTACTCACCTACTATAACGGTCTATTGGCAACAACTAACTGTTTGCATAGCCATTAAATGCGTGCAGAGAAACATACTGAGTGAATTTGGGTGGCTGTTTTCATATATGCAGGCAAAGCGTGGATGGCTTAAAGTTTCTAATAAAGCAATAAGTCAAAAAACCAGGAGGCTTTTAGGACACACATTACTGTGTGTAATGGGGGTTTCAAAAACCCTTAACCATGGTAAAATTACCACAATGCACTGCTTTGAGTGGCATAATGCTTTTGAATTACAGCAACAAACCAGAAAATAAAAGCCAATGTTTATTAAATGGTTTCATTTTTTAATACTTCAAAATAAACAATTCATCTGCCAAGTGATTCTTTAGTCTAATGGTGTTTATGTTCACCAGGGAATGCAAAATATGCAGTTACAGATGTGTGTGAGACAGTTAGATGAGTCACATTCAAAAACATAAGATGATATAGTCTGAACTATGACAACAAAGATCTATTCTGTTCTACAACATCTATGTCTATAGGAATAATTAAATTGAGTAGATATTTAATAATATAAAAAAAAAATTTTAAGCAACCTGGAGCTGTTATACATCACATGCAGTATCTCTGTACCTATAAGGCTTTGCATTAAATGTCAAATTCCATAGTGTCTAAATCTTCTTTGCTTACGTGAACTTATTTTGCACCAATGATGTGTCTATATGGAAATTAAAAAAATCTTAGAAAAAGTGTAACATCATAAAGTCTCTCCACAATACCAAGACCAAAATGTTACAAGAAGTTATGGTAACAAAGGGTTAAGGCTGTTTTAATCCAGGCTGTTGAGATTAGTTCTGGGAAATAGGCGTCTCAGCATGTGCCATCTACTGATGGGGGCCTGTGAAATTAAATTAATGACAAAGGGAAATCAAGTGAGAGCTCCCAAAATCAAATTACCTATCCAGTGCAAATGACTTAGTTGGGAGTCAAAGTCGTAATTTATAGCAAGCAAAGGACAACACACCGGATCAGACAGCGTTCCCACTAACATCATTTGTGAATCTGTTGTCCTGATTAAATATTAAAGGAATGTGGATGAGTATGGAAAATGTGTTCAGATCAGTTTCAGCCTCTGGGCGTGTTTATAAATTGCCTCTCTCCCTCAGACAAAAGAAATGTTACATTATAGATACTTGAACATCAAATGCGTTAAATATTACAAGAAAGAGTTATTTGTCAGCTAAAATTCATAGAGGATTATCATTATGCCGTCAAAAAATAGGGATTATTACACTAGTAGGTCTGAAGAAACAATTGAGACATTTATTAGAGTCATTAAAACACGAAGTTGAATATTGCAAATGAGTCCAAAAAATTGCAAATGAACCAAAATAAAACCCAAAGATTTTTGTGAAATGTTTCTTGTGAACCGTATCTGACCTTCATTTATCTGCAATACGTAACAATATCACAGTTGTAAAAACCATCAATTTAGTCCAACTGTCAAGACCACTGTCATTTTAAAACAAGTATACAAGTACACATAATATTTACTCCACACAGCCCAAAGCAAGCAACTACAAATGCTAGTCACATTGTGTTACTTGCCCCACAAGGACGGTTTAAGCTAAAGAACATGACCTAGATTTCACCGTGCGATAGCATTAGCATAACATAAAGTTTGCTGATTTATATACGCTGAGTTACACACAAGGGAAAAAGAGATGTGACAGAGGGACTTGAAATTGCTGAATGAAGTTGTTCTTTTTAAGGGTGTAATTTTCACGCTGGTGTCCGGCTGTGCACAGCGCGTCAGGTCTGGTGAATGAGCTCTCTGTTTGATGCATGTGAAGGGCTCACGCTGAAGGCACCTATTCACTCGGGCTAGCGTGAGCACAGTAGCAGTCTTTTGAAGTCTGTTTACTGCATAGGAGCCGTGCTGAGCACACTAGAATGCCAATCTATGACACCACTGACACCTGGCATGTAAACATCTATAATAATTCCATCTTCAAATGTCATGCAGAGTTGCCCTTTCACACCTTTGTGGACAGCAATGGTCTGTTTTTTAAAATAATCCACTGAGAGCTGAGTCAGCTGACATCCACCCCAATGCTACCCCATCTGTACTATGTGTACCTCAGAAAGCATAAAGGTTTACACAACGGACACCGAGGGCTACAACAGGACACTGCAGTATTCGTCTGTACGGTTTCTTTTCAAACTGTCATATTATGCTTAATTAGCATAGTCAGTCACTCCATGCTAACATTCCTGTTGCGAGTTCCCACAGTGTGTTGACATTTTCCAACTAAATTCTTTCACAGCATTAAGATCGCTTTTTCAATCAACTGTCTTGGCTTTAAACTTTCCTCAGCCATGGCATATCTTGGTCCTGTGGAGAAACACTCTTAAACCACACTAGTGCTTTAAAGGGAAGGTAGGTGATTTGTTCCAAAAAATATTTCTTAAAATTAAGTGGTCTAAATATATTTATCTCTTTCCTGTGGAAGGTACGAGACTATAAAATGTTTGTTGATGGACAAATTACATTGATGGACTAATTACCATTGTAATGTAAAAGTTACAGGTAAACTTTGACAGCTTTTGGATTCACATTTTAGAGAAAAATGGCAAAAATGTGTCAAAGCCAAAAACAGACAGCAGCCCATTGTTACCGGTTCTTTATCCAGGTCAACCAGGTCAATTTCAGACAAGCTGTGTTTGAACAAACCACCACTATCTCTCTGAAACAATTGACATTTTAAACTTGATTTGTGGTTGGACAGTCTGGTCTCATTAGCATATTATTTAGCTAACATTGCACTTGTTTTGACAGATTGCTTTCATAAGTCACCATGGACATTTTGGGTTTTACAGTCACCAAGCTTCCATCTGTTCCAGCTGGACTCGTTTTATGTCCCGTAATCACTCACCTCCTCAGAGCAATAAAGTCTGTTTTTTTCATCTGCCAGGATCTCTTTTTACTCCGTTATAACATCAAAACGTTGGTTAACTTTAAATCAGGAAACACAGTTGATGCAATGCCATTACACCATTTACGTCACTAACAGTCCCTTCAGTGTATTTTGTGTCATGATTTTGTTGTATTCTCCCATAACTTACAACAGCGCTGAAGTTTATCTGGCTCATGTGAATTGTAATATGTCACACACCCAAGAGTCGTTATAAATGAGGGGCAATCGTTTGCTTCAATGAAAATTAATGGGTCGCCATAGGTCTCTCATAAGCTGTGTGTCACACACAAAGACTGGCAATATTGACTGTATAATTCAATTCTGCTGTGGCAGAAAAAGAGTTTGAGTATTGAATCAGAAGAGATGATAGAATCATCACAGCATCATGAATCATGGAAAATCTTTCCACATTAGTAGCCTTGTCAATTAAAAATACAAGATTTGTTGATAGTAAACAATGAAACCAGAGTGGTTCGTAGTGCTGACGCAAAAGAACAAAGAAATAAAATCACTCTGACACTTATTCAGAGCATTTCAATATCCTCTGCTGTGGCTACGTTGTGTGTGAATGAGCTCCAAGCGATTCTTATTCATATCAAAGACAAACTCCTTCCTAATGAGATGTTTTTTGCTGAACACCAACAAGGTGCAAAACAGGTAAAGTTTTACCCTCAACAATAAAACAGGCAAAGCAACATCTAGGTTTTTCAAAACACACCAGTTGTCAATTATTATAACATTCTAGAGAACAAGGACTGACAAAATCTTCACCAAACCCTTTCAGCTACAAACCAGTGTGAACGAACCAGTCTGAATTCACATCTCCTACAGCTTTCCATTCACATTTGGCACAGTCGGTTGGTCCCACTTGAAGAAACATGACTTCAGGTGATGCCAATTACACACAGTGGCTCTATGCACACAATTGTTTCTCCCCCTCAAAGTTTAATCTTGGCCCCTATTTACAGCCAAAATATACAGTAGTTTCTCCTTTGTTCTGAGAGTTATTCAGACTAAAAGTAATTCCAGTGTTTCAATCACTTAGCTTTCAGCTGCTACGCTGCATTCACAGGTTTATTCTGATAACCTTATAACTTTCATTTCACCTGTGGCGGGTCGTTGATAGAACGGAGAGAATGAATCAAACTTACAGGTTGTATTTTCAAGTAATTCATCAGTTACAGGCCACATGAAGAACCCTTTCATTATAAAATAATGTATTCATTGATCTCCATTGCGGCACAGAGACAGACAAACGACCTCTAAGCGGTAATATACTTTTTTATTTACTTTTAAATTGTATTTCTTAGGTGACTTTTACCCACTTTAATATACACACTGAAGATAGTGAAAAAAATAAAGGTTTCTAAAACAACAATGTCTTTACAATGTTTCCCATAGCTGATTTATTTTTTCAATTACAAAATAACCTTTTGTGAAACACAAAAACAGCCAAAATTGATCCTTCTAGCAAAAACCAGCTTTAAAAAAAAGTGTAATAGATGAAAAGGAATGAATGCGTTCAGGACTCGAACCTGATTTACCCATATGAGCACCATGGCTAAAATTTCTGATCTACAGAATAAATTGTTATTATTACTAATAAATGTAAAAAAAAAACATTGTATCAAATCAAACATCACTGATGACTCAATTCATTGTGTGTCATGGAAACACAATGTTTTTATTTTTGGCAATGACAGCAAAAACTACAAAAACAAGCTGAAGGAACTGCTTGGTAACTGCCTCATTTTAATTGCTGAGGTTCTAAATTGGAAGACAGAAAAACAACAGTCGGAATTAATGAAGAATTGCATCCGGTCTAGACACGTTGTCTGCCAGTTTCCTGCTCCTCAAATCTGCCAAAGCCCAGCAAGACACCAGGAAATAGTGATGCGAGTGCCTTCTGCACTACTTTTCATTACGTTCCTGCCATTTTTTTTCCTTTTTTCCTGGTACCTCTTCTGTCATCAGGGAGAACTTTGCCGCTTGATCTGGGGGATAATTTGCAGAGTTCTCTCCAAGGATTTATTGATCTGCCTATGATGAAACAGAAACCCCAGGACTATAGTTTCCCAATTGTGTTTTAAAATCCATTTAAAACACCCAGGATTTGTTTTTCATCATTGTGTCAAGTACAGTTTTAGGCATGAGCAACACTTGGGCTTTATTGAAACACCTTGCAGGCGTTTTACTGAGGACATATAAGAATGTTTACGACATTTTTAATAATGCAATACACATCTGACTTTAAAATTCAACGGTTTAAACTACTGTGGTTGAAATACATCTGAAAAGTGTTACATAATTGAACACCGTCTTAAACTTCAATGTACAACTTTGAGTCACAGTCAAACTTCAGAAACGCAAGAAAGTGCGACTTGAATTTCCTGAAACTCTTCAGTTTGTTACAGTATGTTATAGTTATATATCAGTTACACAAAATACAGGCAAAAAAACAGAACATTCCCCTCATACATTAGAACTACACCTGCCTTATCATTAAATAGGTATGAAAAATGCATTACCACAGGTAGTGCAGGCCACAACTCTGCTCCAAGTAATTATGTACAAAGAACGGTTGTCTCTGGTAAATAATGGCTGTGAACAACACTAGTAATCTAGGCCAAAAAATTAAACTTTAATTTATGCCAAACAGCATTTTCAGACCCATCTGCATCATCTTTATATAGAGCCAGATGTTAATGCCCTCGTAAATTTTTTAAACACACTTAGGTACAGGAACAACATGTCTGGGTGCCAGAAAAGATGAGTGTGTGGTACAGAATCATTGTAGTGATGTTTTGTCTCTTTGACTTAGTTGTTTCATGTAAAATAAGCAATCATTTAAACCTTATCTACAAACTACCTAAGAACTAAACAGAACTAGCTTTTAAATATGCTATGTTTAATTCTAATCATACAAATGCCTTTGTTTATAGCTGTGTAAGTTATGTAGTCATATTACCACAATTACAAAAAGCTGAATATGGTTATTAAAATCAACAGATGAAATTATTGATTTTGATATGTTAACTAGTAGATAAAACAAAAGGATGTTATATTTAGTTGTTTATAGACATAGATCATAAAAAAACATAGATCATAGTGTATACTTCTACACTATAAATATTGCACACAAAAATATTTTTAAATCGCGTCAGAGTTTTCTAAACATTTTCAAATGAACACCCATTTTTTTCATTTAAACCGTTAAATGAAAAAAAAAGCGAAAATGAAAAACTAATTCCACAACATTCGAAAAATAAAAGCATTTTCATAAATAGTCCTGCTGGTAATTTAATTCGCATTAGCATCATCAGTGTTCTGCAGTAACAGCTATTATGTTTCGTTGTAATATTTAAAATTTTTTGGCAATCATTAAATCTAACAGTTATTCTATTACACAACTGCAGTGCCTAGGGAAACACTTTTGTCTGGCATCAATGTCCCTTTTTCCGGCACTTTCAAGTCACAGACACACACACACAGTAAGTTTACAAAGTTGGAGAGAATTCATTCACTATCTAATTGCCCCCTTAGGAGGCAGGTGTCAGGTTCAATCTCATCGAGTTCTTGCATAATGAGTGCGAATGATGATGCCGGTCCAACTTCACAGAAAGGTCACGCTATAATCTCTTTTACAAAAACAAATGAAACAAATGAAATCGCTCTGTCTCACTCTGCAGTTTCGGACTCCCTGTTAGCCCCTCCCCTTCTGTTTGTGATTCAAACATTTTTAACTGATGGAGTCAACAAATCACATAAGTTAGTTTAATAGCCCAGGATGTTGCACTTGCAGAACAATATAAACTAATTTCTAGCACGATATGGCAAAGATCATAAATCGCATTATTTGGTAAACAGGAACCTCTAATTGACTTATTGGTGCTAGTCATGGGCACAATAAACAGTTTTTTGTGGCGTTTATGAATTTATGGATTCCAAATTATATGAAAAGTTGCATCTCAAGAACTTTAATCAACAGTTTCAGACACAATATTTTGCATATGTAGAATGTTAATAAAAGTCTATTAAAATTATGGGGAATAAAATGAGCAATCACATAGCATAGACAAACTTGTAATAGTATTAGTGATTTTGCCCCTGCAATGCGTTTGTGTAAAAAGATATTCCTGTAGCTTAACTAGAGCAATGCGTTAGCAGTGCAAAGGTTGTGGGTTTGACTCCCAGGGAACACAGGTAGATCACTTCAGGTAAAACTATCTGCCAAATGTATATAAAAGTAAAAATGTTAAAGGTTTAAAGCAAACTGTGAGTTGATTTCTCATCAATATAGTGTATGCATTATACTGTCTCATTTTAATGACCATGTGTAGCTCCAACAAACAAATAAAACAAAATTAGCCAGATTGTACATTAATAGAAGAATTTAACAGCTGCATGTTACGGCTCTCAAAGTGACAAATCTAACAACCTGCTTGTGTAAAACATCACCTGTGTCATTATGGGGTTACACACTAACATTATAATAACGTACAGGCACTTATTACAGTGATCTAAACATCTGACATTTAAAACCAATAAAGTGTAGTGTATTAATAGTTGGTAGTGGTGCATGCTGGGTAACAGATGGCTGATTAATTCCCCCAGCATCAATAGAATAAACTTGATATTATAAGTACTACTTCTTTCCCTGCTTTTTTTAATCCAATGCTGTTGTGCCCTTCAGCAAAGTGCTAAACTCTAAATTTGTTGCTGGAGTGTTGTAACGCATTGTGTTTTTGATTTTGTTTTTCTGTCCCCCTCAAAAACTCAACTGCCCTGTGAAATAACACCTGCTATATAGCGCTACTAAATAAACCAAGTTTTGTTTTTTTGGAAGAAACAAAACAAAAATATCAAATCTTTCTTCTTGAGTCTTGCATTGTCTCCACAAAAGCAACTTGCAACTGATCTTGCATCATTTGACATATATTGTATATACAAATAATATACATATACAGACAAGTACTATAAAATGTATACATTGAATTCACTGTCGCTTTGAATACAAGCGTCTGCCAAACGAATAAATCTTCAACATCTTATGACAGGCCTAAAACGATGACGCGTCATTCTAAAGAATTCATTAAGGCATCAAGTTTCATTGTGAATAGTTTTTTATAAAAAATTGTTTACAAATTGTTATAGCGTTGACTTAATAGTGTACATCAGTGTTGTTTAGTTGCATCAGACTGTTTATACAGCTACAAAGTGACTGGAAGTCATTCATTTTCAGTTGACGACAGGAGCGACAGTAATAATCAGTGATGCAACACTTAAGCTAAAGTCATTTTTTGACAAGTAAAATACTTTTCCTGTAGATTTATAAATTCAAAACTGTGACTCTGTGGTGCTTTAAAATCCTGCTGCAACCGACAATTTTATCCTTTGAATATAGAATACATAGAGCTATGAATATGCAAATTAGTCCCCGCCTCCAGTCCATCTGACACCAGCTCAGACTTCCTGATCCACTCAGTCCACTCACTGAAGTGACTGGTTACAAAAAAAGGGAAAAGCAAGTGTTGACCATTGAATTTGCACCAGATATATATACAACATTACAGCCAGAGAGATCTTTAAACAACAGAGCTAATAATGTGTTCAAATACTGTATTTTACTAGAAGTGCTTACAATGCACTTTTAGTGTGAACAGCCTTTAATCCAGATCAAGGAATTCATTTCAAGGCACATCTCAAGCTTGCTTGTAATAAAGCCTTGTGTCAGTGTTAACAAAGCGTTGACCAATATTGGAGATGTGAATAGGGAATTGACTCATGTGTTCCAGGGAATGACCAATGGAGGCTTTGGGATCCATATTCACCACTCCTGACTCATAACAGACGTTATGGAAAGCCTGCTAATTTTAGATAATGAGAGACGCTTCTCAACAGGCTTGTGGGCTGTCAGAGACGGATGCACTAGCTATATAAAAAAATGTGTGTGTGCATGTGTGTGTGCATGTGTGAGGTTGGGTTGTGTATCGTAGGGCAAAGTGTGTTTGGCCCCATTCCTGGTTTTCTCCCAGCATGCAATGGGGCAGACATAAGCCACCTCCATCTGCCTATCACTCTTCTCCTCCCTCCATCCCAAATGACAGATAAACACATGAGATGTTTCATTTAAATCATCAGTTTATCACTGCTCTGGTTCCTAATTAACACACAGCAGTGAGATTGATCTGCAGTCAAACCGCACATTCAGTACAATGGCTCTGACGGCCCAGTAATGTCCCCGTTGAGATTCCGCACGGATCTCCAGAACTACATCCAGGCAGAATCCGAGAAAGGCCTCTTTTGTGCTGTGAACTTAAACAAAACAGGAGATAAGCAAAACATCAAAGGTGCCATTAGCTCCAATTCTCGGTCTCATCTGAAGCTGCTGTTATCTTCAAAAGAAATGCAGAGGTACAGTTTAAGAAATACAGTTTGTGTGCTATTAAGTCATTTTAACAGAGTTTGGGCAGTTTGGCAGCGATCTAAATATATGGACATATTAACCACCTGTCTCACACTTACTTAAGCTAAGGAATTTTGACGCTTCTCACAAATACCCCATCAAAGTCACCGCAAACGTTTTGTTTTCATGTTTAACCAGGGTGCTAAGTGGCTTCAAGTCTCCAACGAAACACACAGTGTTAAATCCTCGCCCGAAATTTAATGAGGGCACGCATTTATCCCTGCCTCAGAGTGTGAATTTTAAACACCTTAAGAAGCGCACATGCTCTATATCCATTCAATGTGCCAAAGGATCTCATTTGCACATTTTCAGGGAGTGTACGGTCTATGAAAGCGGGATTATGGGTGTTTTTGCAGGTGTTCTGTTCATAGCAAGTACAATATTCATCCGCATAAACCAGTCAAGTACTGAAGAACTAATACCATTTTAATTTGCAGATTATATAGTTACTACAAAGATTACAGCTTATTTGTCATGGAAGATTATTGATTATAGTTTAATAATGCAAGTGTATAGTGCAGTAAATATAGATGTGCCAAAATAACGCCAAGTGTCTCGTCACTATTGCGTTTGGACAGGCAGGTGGAGTTTGTCCTGTTAACCTTTCATACAGACGTGTTGAGTCAGATAATAGATATTAGACTTTACCCATATGGTGTCCAGGTGGCATAGCTGCCCTTCATTTTTTAACACGTCCCACACCAGTGATTAAATGTAGAGTTGATATGTTTAGAAAAATGTTCATGGTCTGCATGGTACCCAGCTAACAATTTAGGCAGTAAGAACGTTTTCCTAACATCTCCATTAAACCATTTCCATTAGAACATTTAAAACATCCAGTTCTGACACACTGTATTAATGTTATGGCTTGGCTATAGGAAAGTTATTTAAACATAATTTACAATGTGTTTTACAATTTACAATTTAATCCACTAAATTAACAATGTGCCAAAGACACACACACACACACACACATATATATAATAAACTGTCAAATATATAAGAAAAAAATCTGTCAAACAAAAAAAAAACCTAGTATTACTGCAATAACTTTAATAACTTTGAGAGAATGTTCTCAGAACGTTGCCTGTTAGCTAGGTAATCACAGTCTATACTATACACCTGCCAAACACCTTGCAATACAATCATAGAATACTCATTACAGTGTCTGCAGTGGAAATGCAATGAAGGCCGGGAGGGTCTGAGATGTTGAGCGTTCCCTCAACTAACTGAATAAAAGAAGAGGGGAAGCTCATATGCTAGTTAACTTGTCAGAGTAATCTGAGTCCAGACCCGCAGGGGACCGGCCACTGGCATCTTCTCTGCTGTTTGTTAGAGGAGAGCGAGTTTACATTTTGATTTAATAAGGCCCAAAGGCATGGCCCAAAACAAGAATCAATCTTCACGGTGGGGAAAAAAAACATATGGCTCAGAAAAGTAGAAAAAAAATCTGTCTAAAATACACACACCATTGCCGTACCTCTAAATCTTAAAAGAAGTGTGTCGTTTTTGTGCCTTCAGATGCCCAAATTGAATTGCAAAAACAAGTTTGTCCGAACAAACACATTGGATTGGTTGGATTTTCCTGCTCAAACCCAAGCAACTAGCAGTTACCAGGTTGGTCAAGATATTTAAACAAAACAATGCATTGAGGATGCCACATTTTTAATCTAGATGCATGCATAGTTATTTCTGCATATTCTATGATTTACTGTGGATACTATTGTTGTATGTGTAATTGATGCAATTTGTTATATCCTGTTAAACATGAAGAAACAAATGCAGGAATCTGACAGCAGCCATCATTGTTTCTCAGCTCAAATTGCTACTCAGAAGTTTAGTTACTTATCTTTCATCTGAAGTAGCAATTTAGTCTGTGTCCTCCCACTGTGGTCTATGTACTGTACCAAGCATCTGGAGCGGGCTTGAAAACTGACCTTATATCACATTGTTTCTGTATGAGAGGATCCTTCCAACCATGGAATAAAATTCAATTAGCTGTTCTTTGCTTTGCATAATGCATTTAAATACCGCACACATAAGGCAGACTTTGGCATTTGCATTTGAAAAGTTTTAAAAGGGGTTATCAAACTGTACCTAATGTTCTCTGAGGTCCATTTATATTTTTAAAGTTTTTATGGACCAAATATTTTAGACTCTTTCTGACTTTTACAATTAAATACAGCATTTGCAATGCTTAAGTTTTTAAGCATTATAGAATTAAGCAATGTTTGAGGCTCTGCTCACAGACTGACTTGAAACTTCACTGTTGTGTTACTTTGTGCACCCCTTAAACACTAAAAAGTCATCAGATACACCAAATATCACAAATGTAAACTCATATTTCCTGCAATGTCAAAGACTCCAAGTATTCCCCTTTACTACGGAAAAATGACTGGAATCCGACAGACTCCACATCAATATGCTTTATAAATAAGAACTGGAACAATATCCAGTGTATTTCAATTGTTTGGCGATGCCCTGATATTTCACTAAAATTACATAACTTAGCAACGATTAAAATCCACATTGATTGATTATTCTTGTAATCCGATGCAAACCATCTTTTTGTGGATCTGCTGATTCCTCTAAGGTATGTTTAATCTGTAATTTTATTATCCCAGTCAGTCTAAAGATCCTTTTCCAGGATATGTACATTATAATTGATTTTAATCTAGCACAAATATGTTTCCATTTCAAAATATTTTTGACATACATTTATTTTGGATTGGCCGTCTAGTTGGTATCCATGGAATGTGCCACACCTAATCCACAAAATACTTAATCATAAATATTGAAACACAATGAATTCACGTAGCTTCCAGATGGAGGCAGATGGAGATAAAATGATAACGACATCACCTATTTCTATGTCGATACGTGCTACGATATAATATTTTCCTGCCACACTAGACGCTCCATCATCAAATGCCACAGATAAAGCAAGCCAATAATAAAGTCCACAGATTGTCATGTTGATTAAGGTGCAGACATACCCTACTATAGGAAAGGCCTTTTCAAATAAATTGCTATCATTTTATCAGGTGAAGAAGCCACAGACTGAGGAAACTCATTTGGAAAGATGAAAAAAATTGCCTTGGATAAGATCTTGGTCTTGACCTGATCTAATGGTACTACATCATATTTACCAAATTGCATTTTTTGCAGCCGCCAACTAAGGAAGAGATATAATAGACTTGCAACAACAAAGCCGTCAAAGCTCTCGAGGGTGTGCTTTTGGGACGTCTACATCCAAAACGGAGGCTCCTATATTACAGTGCCAACAACAGGGAGATTTCATCACACATTTAACTGTTGTTGTGAGAGTGAGGACTCTAAACTAGTGCGTCTGGATTTAAATAATGACACCCTGCTGGAGATTCCATCTAGCTATGCTGGTAGCAATGCTAGAAGTATCTCAAGACGGTCCAGGTTGGTTTTTTCAGCTTGTCACTAGTTGACCACCTCAGGTGAAAGAACTGGTCCAAGCAGAACCCAGCCAATATCCTAAACTGGAATTTCCTGAAGACACTGAATGCTACAGATTTTGCTTGTATGGCTCTGCGTTTTCTCCGTGAACACCACATTCAGATCACATTGTATTTTCCACAGAAAGGTAACAGAAAAAGCCAGTGCTGACACAATCAGGATGTAACCGCCTCTGCTTCTGTCAAGCATCATAATACAGTGAGAGCAATGAAAGATGCAATCCGGTTAAATACCTGGGTGACAAATAAACGCATTGTAAAAGAGGGAAATTAATTCAGTGCTTGTACGACATGTCCTTATGACAAATAAGGGGGACATTTGTCAGTCTGAGGCACAGATGGGCCCGCTAGAGTACTTGACAAATTGCCCCCACCTTGCCTTTAGTGGTCGCCTGAGCACGGGGAGC
>JBAJNP010004844.1:0-31551 GCA_036877545.1 Yasuhikotakia modesta | reverse complement strand
AACTACAAAAAGAGCATTGATTGGGCTCTTTTGTATATGGCATTAAGATGCTAATCTGATAGCCTGTTGACTGGCTGCCTCTCGTTCTTTTGCTCAGAGGAATGTGGACTAACCTGTTGGTTGACTCTGCGTGTGACTTACAGATGACTCGATTTACATGTTTGCTAGTGTTTAACAACCCCCCCTGCGTTTTCCAGGCTCCAATGGAGCTTTTCATTCCACAGAATGTCAGGCAAAACATTCAGTAGATGTATCTTAATGCTGTGCCAGCGTTGCGGTCACAACCTGTGTTGAGTTGCTCAACCTGTGACACAAATTTGCTCGTGGGTTAATAAACATTCCGAAGAGTTTTGCACCTGACACTTTTACAGTGGTTGTGTGTACAGTGGTTATATGTAGCTATAACTTTTTGCTCTAGGTAACAGTTGCATGTTGATTTAAGGTGCCATTTTTGGGCAGTTTCAACAGCAAATATACCTGATGTCAGATTCATTCTTGCAGAGTTTTAGCTGGCTTGTTAATGTTAACTAGCCTGTTCTGGAAAATGTGTTCATGTAAATATATGCATCAGTGCACTGGTCACACAAAATTCCTCAAACTGCATTGCATTATTTTCTTTTGTTAAATCTGGATTTGATAAATGCATTACTCTGGGATTTATAAATAAATTATGTATATTGAAGTCAAAACATTTGTCTCATTAGTGTTACTCTTTGAATAACATTCTGCTGTCAGCAATAGCAAATTCTACATTTCTTTCCAAAACTTCCTTTCTGTTTCAGAATTGATCACAAAGTGTCCAATACCTCACAAGGCTACAAACTGCATGAAGCCCAGGCTATCCTGAAGGAGGTGAAGACCATTAAAGATGCCATCAGCTCCGGGGAGAAGGAGAAACAGGAACTTATGCGGGTAATAATTTATAAAACTCAATGTTTTTGGGGGTGTGGCTAAGGGAGGCTTCTCCCTTCACGTACAGGAAGAAAACGAATACAAGTTCTGGTTTAGGTGTTACGTTTCCACCAAATTAATTATTTGCTATTTTAAATTATTTAAATAACAAAATAGATTTTTCTGGCCTATTCCTGTTTATTTTATTCTGTATTATCAATTTTTTAAATGTTGCCCACTCCACATATTCAAGTGACCACCCCATCATGCCTTTTAAAGCAACGCCACCCTATGTGAACGCCCCTTAATTCAACCTTCAGTAACTTTACAGAGCATTATTATTATAAAAGCAGTGTTTGAACAGCACCAATGACACAAAAGGACCAACAGTACACCAGAGAGCATTCTGGGAATGAACAACAGCCACATTCTTGTGTTATTACATCATTTTGGCATAGTGGAATATTTGTCTCAATATTTAAAGGTAAATTAAACACAGTCGTGTCAGTAAAACTCTGAATGGCACATGCTAAGTAAATACTAAGTACATTCTAAAGTACATACTAAAAAGTATTACAAACAAGCTATACAAATAAAAGCCACAGCAAAGCTTTTACACGCTGCATAGTAAAGCCAAAATGACTGTCATAATGAGGTAATGTGTTTGACTGTGAACAGATAAGGAGTGGCTGCCTGTATGAGGTGGGGCCTGACAAACACAAACATACATTCACCACAGTTACTTATGCTTTAGAGCCACAAAAATGTGTGTGTGAATATTTGACATTGTTATCGCAGCCAGGCTTAAACCCTTGATCCTTTTGGAAAGGGGTATAAGTCAAATATTACAGTTAACTGTGCTGTTCAACCCTATTTTCATGTAAATGGTGGATTAACTGTAAGGAAACTGTGAATTTGCTGAGAGTGTTTTTTATATTGATAAACTTGAAAGTAATTATTTTCTGTGCTAACCTCATGTCTTTGCTGTTGATGTTTTTGTACTAGACATATTATTGTATTTGGCTAGTTTCTTTAAACGTGACAGTGAATTATATTAAAGCATCATCAATATTACTATGAGAAGTATTACTATTGACATATATTATATATACATATATATGTATATATAATATATATTGTATATATATATATTGTCAATAGAATTAATATTGGTGAATTGGTTTGTTTATTCACTACTGAGTGTGAGTGGAAAAAGTCCTTTGCTTACTGTTTTGCTAACCCAGTGTTCATAACATATTGGCCTAAAGAAAATATTTGGCTATGCACTGTTTGCTGCTTTACTGTAATGCTAAAGCTGGTTTTACCACAGGCTTAAATTTCACGCAAGTTTGTTCATGTGTTTAGAATTGTTGCTCATAGTAACGTAAATTCAAACAAGCCAGTCAAATTGTTAATGGAACAGACACTGTTTGTTTTGCCTGCTGTTTGCAATGTGATCAGTGTGTTGTGCAAAAAATCAAGCCCTGTAAAAATGAATACATTTCAGTATTATATCAAGCATAGAGAAACATAATTTATGCTTGAGAATATACAGACAGGTGGGTTGAAGTTTATTATATCTTTTAGCATTTACAGAATAATATGTTTATGGTCAGGCATTACAAACAGCCTCCTCTTGGGGTACAAGGGGGTTAGAATTTTAAGGGGCTTTGAATAGTACACAACACCAGTAAGATTACCTAGGTCAAAAGTATAAGCACATATTTCCCTTCTTTGTGTCATTTGTTATTTATTTTTTTTCTAACTTTTCCTCACTGTTGGAAGAGCATATGGAGAGGCAGGCAGTGCTAAATAATGCATAGCTAAGTCTTTCCAATTCCCCCCATTGCAGCTGCCAGACCTCTCTGGTCACGTATATGTGTGTGTGTGTGTGTGTGTTTGTCAGTAGCACTTTGTGCTGTTTTGCTATGATTAAACTCTAGTCCCTGCAGTCTCACAGCTTCTCTTCGCACATCACTTACTAATTGCACAGTGACTTTAGTTCTCCTTGACGCAGAAGGTGTCAGACGACTGAATTATACACCTGAAGGTTGTCGCAGTGGCAGCTGTCATCCGCCCAGAGATTTGTCAGTGCTCTGATCTGCAGTGAGAGAACAGTAAACAGTGGAACTGGTGCTGTTAAAGTAGCATTACAAAACACATTTAATGACTCACTTAACATGTCTCAAACTGGTCTAGTATCACAGAGAGACCCAATTTCTGTCATAACTTAAGCAACACTGAAAACATATACATTTCATTGTCTTTGATAGAAAAATATGTCATCTACAAATGCCTCAAAATGGCTTTTTTGCACTTAGTGAAAGTAATTTTGTCTTAGTAAATGTATTAGGTCAGTTTTAACAGATGTCCTATCAGAAAGTTACCACATTCATCCCTGGACCTCTGTAGAGCAATCAGATGTAAATTAATGTGATTATTGTGTCTGTCTTTCAGAAACTGGCCGTGCTGAAGGATGGTTTCCAGTTAGATTACGGTTCTGAGTCTGATCTGTGGGCCAGCAGTCCATCTTTGGCCACCTCGAACCTCTCTCTGCCCCGCCTGTACTCAGACGCTGAGTCTCAAACCGACATACCTGCTGAGGTAAAACACGCATCACACATTTTCGCATCACACGCAACACACATTATTCTAAATGATGAATGGCTGAGATGCCTGTGATGCTTTCGTTGATGTCATTTGCTGAGTAAGATCTTCTATAACATAAAAGCTTAACATTCTCATAAAAGGTTTTCCATTTGAATCAGTTTGTATCAAGCTCAAATAAACTGGCTGAGAAGGTGCGACTGAGCCTGAAGTATGAGGAAGCAAAAAGAAGGTGGAGTGTCTCTTATACTTCTTCTGAAATTAACTTCATTATTTTAGTTTTTCTCCATTAACATTATTTCTTTCCAGGATTGCAAACATTGAGGTCCAGATTGCCAAGCTGGACAGCGAGGCGTGGCCGGGCCTCCTCGACCCGGAGAGAGATCGTTTGATCCTCATTAACGAGAAGGAAGAACTTCTAAAGGAACTGCAATACGTGAAGCCGTGCAAGCGCGCCCCCAGCGATGCAGAGAAGATTGAGTCTGAGAAGAAAAGGCTTGAGAAGGATCTGCAAGCTGCACGGGACAACCAGAGCAAAGCCCTGACCGAGAGGTGAGATGATCATCTAGGCCAGCAAAGCTCCATGCCATTGGTTAAGCTTCAGTGTTGACCAATGGCATGGATTGTTGGGCTCTTACCAAAGACCCTTTCAAGTAAGTCACTTCACTTGGCAGCCATGCATGACCTGCCTATAAGCATCTCTGCCTAAATGTCATATATCTCTGAATTGCCAACTGTACTATAAATACTGTTTGTTAATAGCAGCCACACTAGCTCAAAGATTGATGGCCACAATAACGGTTGATCACAATAAATAGATCTAGCCTGTAGAATGCATGGCTGGCTCTCCAGTTGTTCTTGTGCTCCAAGATCTCTATTAGTAGGGTGGAAAAAGTGTCAGTGTTGTGGAAAAACAACAGGGTTACCATTTGGGAAGCCGCAGCTGTGCTCTCAATGCGTCATCGCAGGAAAATATACTGTAGAATTCAGTCATTATGTAAAACCAACTGCGAAAGACTTGTTTTAGAACGTGAAAATATTGGCTGAAAGCTTGTTGCAGAAACCGCACCTGCAAATAGTCTTTTGCATAATGCAAAACAGGTACCCCCGCAGTAACTGCATCCTTCCCTAATCGTTAATGTCACTCTATGTGCCAGCTTTTATAACTGTACAATTTGGTTTTGTAAATCTAGGTCTGAAACGGCAGAGGTTCAACGTCATGCATGCAGATGATTCATAAAAGTCTGTTAGTCTCTTAGTCTTGTGCTCTCACAGGGTACCTGTGTTTTCAATTCAGGTCTCTCTCTCTCTCTCTCTCTCTCTCTCTCACACACACACTCACTCCAGCACTCTCATTTATTTGAACAAGTCCCTTGTTCTCCACTCTAGATACTGTATCCTCGTTTAGTTTGCAGTCTCCACTGTTCCTGTAACCTGAGATGCACAAACTCTGGATCTAGGTTGAGCACAATGGACACTTTCTTTACTGCTGTCGTTTAATCACATACCAACATCAATTTAATAAAATAAAATTAACTTTGTTAGTCATATTCGCCCCTAATTTGTTATTGTAGTCGGAATGGACAAAAACATCTTAAACATTTTACAAACCCAAATCACATAAAATCCATATGTTCTGAAATCAGTTTCAAAGGGGTTCAAGTGTGTACACAATTCAGATTCTATTTCAATTAGGTTTTCATCATTTGAAATGTGAACACTAGTATTCAGTTTATTCTTGTCTGTGTTGCATTTCTCAGGTTAAGGCTGCACTATAAGAGAAGCAAACTAGTAAAGGAACTCGAGGAGACCGTGAGGACGGCATCGTCTCTGCACAGCCAGCTAAAGAGGTATCTGCCATTATTCTGTGCACGCTCAAATATCATATACAACCTTTATTTTTTTTTATCAGCTGCCCAATTTAAAACACACTCAGATGCTGTGAATGTCTTTATAAAAACTTAGAATATAATTTATAATTTCTTATGAAGCTTATATCGGGAAATAAAATCTACACATGCATTTGTGATGTAACAACTATGCAATGTTGAACATGAATTCGCCTTTTGAAGTTCTAAGACTATGTAGTTTAACACTCTTCTGTTAACGTCGACAATAGCATTGTACTTTTTTGTTTTTCAACCATGCCAAAATTATCCTCAGTTTGGCTGGGGTGCATCAAAGACACGTTGCATTGAGGAACATTTTCAGTGCGTCTTGCTAATGAGCCTCTATTCCCTAATTAGCATGCTTGCTTTGGAGAAGAACACAATTTGATCAAATTGCATTTGACGCTGAGTTAAAATATAAATATGAAAAGAATATGAAGACATGTATTAACTTCCTTGTCCTTCCTGTTGTCTCTTCCCATGGTCTTCAAAATTCCAGCCTCTCCGCCAGCACGCTGTCATGTTCCTCGGGCAGCAGCCGCGGCTCGCTGACTTCCAGCCGAGGGTCCCTGGCTACCTCCAGCTTGGGGTCCACCTCCTCTCTCAGCTTCACCGACATCTACCTAGAACAGCCTGAGCTTGGAGACCCTGACTTTCAGAACAAATTGGACTCCATTCTGCAGGAAGGTGGTTCCTCTGGCTACAGACCATCCAGCTCCATCACCACCATCCATGAGAATGAGGTCTCTTCCTCCTGCAGGCCAGTCAGCGGAGGGTTGGGGGTGGGCCAGCGGGCTCAAGCCCTGCGACTCTCAGAGACCCCGCATTCCATGAGCTCCCTCTCCCCACGTTCATCTCTGTCTTCTCTCTCTCCGCCCTGTTCGCCCCTCGTCACGGACACTTCCTTCTTATCAGGGGAGGTCTTCTCTGGTCCTGCCTCACAGTTGGATTTGGATCTGCAGACCAGACTGTTGGAGCTACGGCTGGATGAGGACCAGCAACGGGGTCAGCTGGCCTACCGTGACAATAAACAAGACAACATTACGGCCACAGTAGAATCTTCAAAAGGTATTTGAGTCTGTCCAGCAATATTGCAAATAGAGTGGTGGCCAAACCTTGTTTGGATAATTAGCAAAAGTGCAACATGCAACGAAATTCTTACTTTTCCTCTTCTTCCTTCTTCTTTCCTCACTTTTTCTCTTCTTTTGTTTATAATATTACAACAGTAATCAGCTTTTAGTCTTATTTTAGTTGCCTGATGATTTTAACAATTGCATCCTTCAGAATGGCTTGTTTGATAAGATAGACTTACAGCTCAGTCCAGACTGGACCAGCAGGTTAACTCACTCCAGCACAGGAACCAGACACTCATCCAGAGTGACATGGTGTCACATTTCCACTCACCCTTCACTGTACACACAGATGCTGTTACGCAAACAAGGGTGCTGGGGTCTGGATCAAGGAAGGCGGGCGTAACGTCGGCTGTGTCTGATGAATCAGTAGCAGGAGACAGTGGGGTGTATGAGCCCTCAGAGAAAAGGTAAAAAAATGATACACCAGCTGTATCCTGTACATTTACATTTAGGCATTTATTAAACGCTTATATCCAATGCAACTTACAATGTGAGGAAATGTCACAATAAACATTAGATGTTGACTGTGACAATTTTACCCAGAGTACAACATTGTGATGCTGTACTGAGCAGTGTTATGCAAAACTAACATAAAAACTGTAGAACATGTGCTTGCTTGTTATTTCTGAAGACACAGGCCCTGGTTCAGACAGTAAAGAGGTTCTGTGTTCACTCCCACAGGTCTGGACTTCCTGCTGAGCAGCTTCTGGGTTATGATGATGGAGGCTCAGCAAGCAGCTCCCAGATCAAACTCAGCCTGAAGTACGAGGCGAAGGAAAAGAGATTTAGTGTGTTTGTCATGCAGGTCTCCAACTGCAGCGCTCTCTCCCTGCCGGCCAATCAGAACATGTGAGAACTCTCTCAGCCAGCCTCATTTAAACTTGATGGAGGCATTAATTTTAATCAGCAGGATAACGTTTTGATGAAGCGGCTCTAAGGGACATGTGTTGGCTTTTAGAAATGAAATAACAGAGTTGCTAAGTGTGAAACTTGATGCTCTTTATAGATTCTAGTTCTTTTGTAGATTCTGTTTTAATCTTAACGTGAAATGATTGGAACAGTTTTAATAAAAAAAATGTAAATAAATTGGGCAAAATTGTGTTTTTATCATCATATGACCCAGTAATATAGTTGCTATTCTTGTTGGTCCACAGTTAGCTGTAATAACTGTTGCCACACTGTAAGAAACAAATGACAAGATGGCCAGTTGCTCTTATGTTGGTCCTGGCACACCCACTGACTCCTGCATTAATCTGATTGGCTAATGTTACAGTATCCCTGAGTATGGGACATGGTTACTGTATCAGTCTACCAGGAAAATCGTAACAGTTTGAAACCAGCACTTTTAAGGATTAAATAATCATGGTTTTGCCAGACTAGTGGCATCAGATCTTTGAAAGATATTTATTTGAGACACAGTAAGTTAACAAGTAAGTAAATAGAACTGTGTATTTCATTTTATTTGCATTTCCTTTCAGGCAGTCAAAATGATCACATTGACCAAGTAACTTATTTACCATCCCTGCATGAAAGACACTATAAAGAGAAAGTGGTCTCTCATTGGCCAATTATCTGTTATTGTGGTATGTGGTAGGGATTAAATCAGAGTTGACTCTCTTGTTGGTTTCAGATACATTCGTGTGGCGGTGCTGCCGTGCTCCGAGCCCGTCCGCTGCCTCTTCCGCACCCGCAGCTCTCTTCCACATGAATCCCTGGAGCTCAAGGAAGCGTTCAGCCTTCAGATGTCTCCCGCCGCTCTCAGACAGAAGACCCTGCGTGTTGACATCTGCTCCACCAGCAAATCTGGCCATGAAGAATGTCTAGTCAGTGTCTCATCTAGTCAGGGATACAATGTTGTTTATAGAATTTTGTTTATAGAAACTGATGTTGTTTGATGATGGGCATATAAAACTACATTTCCCATTGAAATGTAATCAATTAGTTGTGGATCATCAGATTTCACGTACTGCCACATGAATACAAGCCTGAGTCTAAGATCTGAGATCTTTTTTGTTTCTCGTGAAGGCTGGAGCTCAGATCAGTCTAGCTGATGAGGAGTATTCAGAGGAGTGGTGCACCAAGTGCTACAATCTCCTCAACTACATCTACATGCAGGATATGGATGGAAAGCACAAGGAGCAGGAGGCCTCCTCCCAGCAGGAGCTGGTAAACACACACACACACACACACACACACTCACTCACTCACTCACTCACTCACACACTCACACACACACACACTCACTTACACACACACACACTTTTGAGTGCAAGTTTTTACCTAATAATAGGGTTAAATTCCTCCCCTCATCCACACAGAAAACACTTCAATAAACTTTTTTGGAAACTGTTAAGCTTATTACATGTATTTATGAACATTATGTTCCATTCTTTCTTTGTGAGTGCCAAGAATTTGATTTATTCTTGCCCAAACCTTGTCTTTTGTAGCTTCTAATGCTGTTGGCAGGTTACATAATATCAAAAGTTTAATATGTGCAACATATAGGCAAAATACATACCACTGTTAATGTGCTACAGTGTACCAGAAAGATCGTAATGCGAATGTTGTCTTTTCATGTGTTAATAAATGACATTATTTTCTGCATTTTAGACTTCAGTTCCCAACAGCTCAGATATCACAGCAGAACATCTGAACAACACCCCTCTGGAGGAATGGTACGTCCCCTGTCCCGCATCACATTCACTAATAATAACCTTTCAGCCCAGTCTTACCATCGACATGTATTTGGGTCTCCCCTAATTCTGTGGGATACTGTAAAAATCTATAATAGTCTTTGAGTCCATGAATAAAAACAACCCACAGTCACAGTTTTACGAAAACCAAATCCTGCTCAGTCATTGAACACTTTCAATAAACAGCTGCCCTCAGTACATTTGCTGTCTGTGCCGTTTGGTGATTGGCTAAAGGACAGTCGCATGATTACAACCAAAACTGTGCTGATTGTCTGAGAGTATGACTCAATCACAGACACCTGGCATAGAACTGAAACACAACAACACAGGAATGTGGCAGGGCTGCATTTTCCACCCTTACACTCTCTGGCTATTGGTATTTAATATTGATATTTACAAGTGCTGCTTTATTAGGAACATTATGGTGACAGATGCTCAGCTGTAATTAATTGCACTGTATTGTTTTCATTGCTAACAGACAAAATGTTGTCAGTTAAACAGCATATTATTAACAACATTTATACTTTAAATTTTAATATTGTTTTGGTTGTTTTTAAAGACCTTAAAAATGAACAGAACAACTATTGTATGTGTGATGTGTGTGTGTAATGTGTGTAATGTGTGTGATGTCTCTGTGTGTGTGTGTCGTGTTATAGGCCAGCAGAGGCTCTGGAGGGTGATGTGTTTGTGGATGGAGTCAGCAGTGATGTGGAGGAGGATGAAGAGTTTTACCCTGATGACTGTCAGTGGGAGCAGGAGGAGGAGCCTGTGAAACCCACACCAGCAGCTGTCATAACCGAAAAGGTGACACAGCAAATATTCTGCCATAGTTTAAACATCAACATCATGTATTCAAGGTCAAGTGGAAAATTTTGTCCAGTGCTGACATTATATACTGAGAAAACTAATGACTTCAAAGCCAGTGTGTGTGTCTGTGTGTTTGTTTGTTTGTGTGTGTGTCTGTGTGTTTGTTTGTGTGTGTGTATGTATGTGTTAATATTGACCTTAATTTCTCTTCTTACGTTTCATAAGGTAAATAAAGAGACCAGTGTGGATGGTCTCCCCCATTCGACCTCTGTGGTTCGGCCCAAAGAGAGACGACACGACGTTCACCAGCAAAACCCTTTTATACGTGGAAACACCATAATTCGGTCCAAAACATTTTCTCCTGGACCACAGAGCCAATATATCTGCAGGGTGAGAACACGTTGTTATAAAAATGTGTACAAAAATATAAAAGTGTTTGCATATGTATTTCTTTATATTAAAGCTCATTATTTATATATCAGCCTGGATTTATTTTTACTTATTTAATGGAGCTTTAATGTAATTATGCAGTTAAATTTTCTCAATGTCCTCATTCATTGCATTGTCAGATCAATCGTAGTGACAGCGATAGCTCCACCCTGTCTAAGAAATCTCCCTTCGTCCGGAACGCCTCAGAGAGACGCAGTGTTCGAATGAAAAAGGTAACTGTGAATTTGTACCTACTATTTAAAGACTGTAGTCCCAATTAAATGCATCTAATATCAAAGCATTATGTACACATTCTGATTTGGATTTGAAAGACAGCATTTAGTATTAGAATCGGTCTGAAAGTCAAAGCTATATTGTTATGTGTACAGCATACAGAATACAAGCACAACACATATACAGCTGCAACACTCTCTAAGACAACTTAATAAATTTAAAAGAAAGTAAATGATTAAAAGTAAGTAATAGTACAATAAAGTAATAAACAGATGACTAATTGGTCGATTGACTGATTGATCGATTGACTGATTGGTTGATTTATTAACCACCGTTATCATGAGAGTCTGGTGGTTTTAAAAAAAAATTCTTCTAAAGAAACGGCATGCATTTTATTTGTCTGGCCTTAAATGGAAGTTTATGCATGCTAGCGGTGGTTTAATATTTAATGCTGACATTTCTGCCCTGACCTGAGATGTTTAATGTGGAGGTTGGAGAATTTCACAGTAATGAGTTTTTCTCACGTTGCCTCACAGCCGCCCATGCAGGTCAAAGGTCTAGATGGTCTGCTCCGCACCTCTCTGGACCTGGAGCTGGACCTGCAGGCGACCCGCACACGGCACAGCCGTCTGAACGAGGAGCTGCGCGTGCTGCGGGAACTGAAGGGCCAGCTGGAAAAGGCCCGGCAGCAGGGCCAGCACACCCTCCCCACGTGGGTGCAGGAGGACGAGCGCTTCCGGCTGTTGCTGAAGCAGACAGAAAGACAGGTGTGTTGGGAAGGACATGACTGGATGTGCTTTTTTAAGGTGCTGTAGGACATGAACATTCACAAGGCTTATATAATTAGCCCCGCCTCCTTTTCTCCACCCAAAGGGGGGTCAATCCCTGATCCACTGAAAAGACAACTTACAAATACTTGTAAGGTAACTTGTAAATAAAACTTTCCCATTTGACTGATTTGACGTTCGGCTGCACACGGGAATATCATGTGACCTGAGGCTGAAACTGGCATTGTTCTAACATCTGATGTTGTTTACGCTGTTTTCTCAGACACAAGAAGAGCAGCTACAGGAACACAAGGTGGAGAAGATGATGCGAGCAGCAGCTAAAGATGTGCACAAGATCCGTGGGCAAAGCCTCAAAGAGGTCCCCGGGGTTCAGTCTTTCAGGTAGGCTTCAGTTGCTACTCAGTTACTGTCTACATAGACAGCTGCCTTCTTAGGGAGCATCCCCTTGACACACTAAAGGCACTTTTGAACATGGGACAGTTGACATTCGATTTTAATGTTGCTAAACTTCTCACAAAACTAACCATAAATATACATAGATCACACAGATATTGTGATGAAATGGTTTGTTTTTAGTTACACTGACAATTTTAACATTTTATGAAATTTAAAGAGTATTTTGTAGCTTCTCTGTTCTCAGAAGATTTGGTTCACTGATTTTGTTCACTGGTTGCAATGCATTCTGGGATTGCTGTGGAAGATATACACAATGTTGTCTTAGAATTTAGTTACGGCAAGGTGTTGTAGTAGGTGCTAAATATGTCTGTTTCCTTAACCTGTGAGCTGCCTACATAGACATTTTTGACCTAACAGCCCTGTTTATCTAGTAGTTTTCTGTGGTACTCATTGACTCCTGTGACCTCTCCTAGAGAGAAGATGGCCTTTTTCACCAGAGCGAAGATAAACGTTCCTGACCTACCAGCTGACGACGTGTAAAGGATCCCAAGTATTTTCGTCTTATCTGCTGTTTCCATGGCGACAAAACTGATGTCTGGTGGTATTATGAAGAATTGTGTAAAAGACAATGTATGTCGGCCAAGAAATATCATTTTAAAACACTGGCTTCAACTCTCAAACTGAAATTGTATAGATCCATGCGTCTTTTTTTTTTAGCCAGATTTTAATTTTTACTTTCATTTGCATTCTGTTACTAATAAGAGTATGTCTGTGTCTGTGTTAGGTATTTTAGTGGTTATTCGAAAATAGCAGTGTGTGTTTTGAAACACGCTGCTCTGCCGATTGGGCAGGACTGCGCACTGTAACTATTAATGATGTGAATACAGAAACACAATGGTACTATTTCTGCTTATAGCACAACAGTTGAGAAATCAGCAGATGACTTTTATTCTGTCCACATTTATGTTCAGTACTCTGAAGGTGAACTTTTGTTTTTTTACATATGTGTAAATGGTCACAGGTGTTAGCAAGCATGAAACTAGAGCATGACAGTTAACTAGATCGGTTAGTAGATTAGGTAGATTGCTAACATTGCTCTGTGTTTGTTTTGTTAGTCGTACATGCAAACAAAACGTACATTTGTCTAGTGGAAATGTTGGTCATATGATGTAGAAACTGCACTTAGTTCCACATACTCTCAGGTAGAATATCAGATAGTTCATGCACTTTAATAGAAATCAGATAGAAATCAGTCATTTTTATAGAGAATAATGTAAAAAAAAAAGCACATTCGGAATGTGAAAATGATATTGTCTCCTTAAAGCAAAAGCCTATTTCCAAACTCATCTTTAGTTTATTAACATCGCATTATATTACTCGCAGTGACATTTAAATGAGGTTTGTACCTCATCTGAGCTAGTTTGTGACTAATAATCTGTCAGTCATGTTCTTAACTAATAGTAGTTTCATCTTATGTTTTTAAAGCAAACAGCAACATTTCTGAAAGCTCTCATCTCGTGCAACAAAACAGCAATGTGGAATCCTTTAGTGTCTCAGACAAACACAAAGCAATAAAGCTATTAGGGTTTATTTTTCTAAGCAAAATTATCCAGAAATTTTAATTACCAATATCTATTAATGTGGGGGACAAAAATCATAGACGCACGCAATAATGCAAACTAGTTTCAGTTTCTTGCATAAAAATAACTGTTTAGACTTTCATTTTGTAAATTTAAAGTGCGAAATAACCAGCTAAATTGGAGAGATCTGGAACATTATCATCATCATCTTAACACATCTAGGTCACTGTAAAGGAACCGTTTATAATTCCCAGCCCTCCCTGGTAACACTTAATAATGTATCACGCCTCACTGCAGAGATTCTGCGGATGAAAATAATCATTGGATGAATGATTATATCCTCCAATCCAGGATGCATTTTCTCTCATCAGCTCAACTACATGCTAAATGTACGATGTCCTTGTGTGTTTTGATAATAGATGACTATGAATGTTACTGTGCACCATGTATTCGAGACCATTTTTAAACACAACGGCTGGTTTTTACCGTCCTGAGCCAAGTTGGCCCTAATTTACACAACCATTTATTTGAACCAAATTTCCATTATTTTGACCTAAAATACTATAAAGTTTCCAAAATCAATGGCATTACAAGCCCAGTTTCAGGAGTTATATTAGGCATAAATTTCATGGTGCAGTTTGTTATTATTTTGCATTCTGCTGAGTCCCCCGTTGGAACAGTGTAACATTTCCTATTTACGGTTGTGTTAAAATAAGATCTTTCTGTGCTAATTTATAACTACTTTGTTCCTCAAGGAAACATCAAACATGCCGTCTTTGCTCCAACTTTATAGCAGACAGCAAAACTTGCTTTTTCTCAATGTAATAGCAACATTAGTAAAGCCGCATTCATAATATTGCATAAATATACTGAAATTAACTAACTGGACCAAGGTGTACTTTAAAATAATAACACAATGTCTGGCATATACACAAATGCATTTCTCAAAAGCATAGTAAACCGTTGTTGATCGAAAAGGCTATTGATGCCAATAAGTCCTGCAATGTATTTAAGCTTATGTTGTTATAATGAGAAACAGCACAGTATGAGTTGTCCAAAAAATCTCTTGCACCATCCAGTGGTAGATACTTTGATACACTCAAATAATACTGGATGTATTATTGGACGAGTCTGAACCCGCATCTCTCTTGATACAGAAAAAACACTCTTTAATGGAGAATTACAATATTGTAATTCTATTGTCTTGCATAAATTGTTAAGTTAGTAAATGACATTAACAGTTTTTATCTGTGCAGTTATCATATTTATTTTTTATGACACTGGCGTACTATAAACAACATTTACAACCCAACTAAAATTCTTTCCCAAAGCTTGATGTTTAGCCAAATATCCATATTTCACTAATATTTTCCCTCTATTCTGTTGTTTCATGTTGCATATTTTGTAGATCCTGTAGTTAGTTTCTGTTTGCTAGAATATTTGTGCTTGTTTATGGCAACAGTTCTGTTTATTGTATTGTGTGTGGCACAGTTTAGACTATATTAGACAGTACACTGCCAAACCTAAGACTCTGGTTGGCTACATCCTAGCTCAGTCTGTTAAGGTGCTTTGTGACGTAAATATTTCTCACGTAGGCATTTTAATTTAGGTACAATTTTTTTACTATTGTGATTTTTACCAGAAACTTCAGATTCAGCATTTTGAATTGTATCTTTTGAATGTGAGAGAAGTTTTTGAATGTGTCCCCTTTGGAAAATCATGTCATTTTGCTGTAGAATGTAAACTGGTAGCTGGAAACACTACAGTTTTAATTATTATGAGAGTACTCGAACAAGAGACTTATGTCTTATGTTATCACTGCTTATGCAGTCATCATATACTGTGTATGGTTGAAG
This sequence comes from Yasuhikotakia modesta, assembly GCA_036877545.1. Lineage (NCBI taxonomy): Eukaryota > Metazoa > Chordata > Actinopteri > Cypriniformes > Botiidae > Yasuhikotakia > Yasuhikotakia modesta. The sequence goes on along the minus strand of JBAJNP010004844.1, from coordinate 16,248 downwards.
AGATAATTGTCTTGATTTTTTTTAATTATCTAGTCTGAGTTTTATTATTATTATTATTATTATTATTGTTATTATTATTAATTTTTGGACTGCTTAGTCTGATCATACATACACAATGTAAGACTTGTTATAAATAATCAATTAGATGAAAATACTGACGCTGTCGGTGTCTCATGCTGGTAGTCATGAATGATTTGTTGTTTATTGTTCACAGTAGGACTTTTATTTTGGAAGCTCTAGTGCATTTGTTAAAATCTTATAATGATGAAAAAACCCGTTCTGATCACAGATATGGTTTGAGAAGTACAGCTTGAATTGAATTGCACTTTGTGATTTAGGTTTGCTGTCTGTTTTTTTTCTTGTGAGACTTCTGAAAGCTGTGAATTTTATCATCGACACTGTACTGTCAACAAGAATTGTAAATATATCACCAGCATAAGAATGTTTTGTAGTTTCACAACAAATATAAAAAAGTTCCTTCTAGTCTTTATAATGTTCTTTGTGTGTGTGTATTTGTTTGAGTGTCAGAGCATGAATGTCATACATGTTACATTTAACATCAATTACAAACATTTATATGCAATTACTAGACAGTCATTATTACAGTTGGTGTGGAATTATTATTCTGTATGGTAAATGATTATATTTAAATAGTAATAAATGCAAACATTTAAACAGCATAAAAGTAGTAAAATAACAATAATATATTGAATGATGTAAACATCCATCAAAGATAAAGAAAAAAATAAAAACAATTGTCACCTTAGTTTAGTTTAAATTTCCATAATATACTTTAAAAGTGAACATAAGTTTATTCATTACACGTAAAGAAGCATTTTAGTTGTTTTGTTTTGTATACAACCAGCCTGTCAATATCATAAAATAACATTTGACAAGGTGGTCAGGGTTTGTGTAATTGTTCTGCTGGGCTTACAGGATTTTCGAGGATGTGCTTTTATTTTCGGCTGCTGTTGATTGAAAGGCTTTAATTTTGGCAGGTGTCTTCCCACAATCCCGCGGGCCCGGAAGCAGCGTTGTGTCTGTGTGTGTTTGGAGTCACTGCTAGTTGTCCAGCAAACACAGCGGTTTCTACGTCTATATTTCACACACTTTTTGCCAAGCAGTAAGTCAAACGTTATCCAAACGTTAGAGTTCGTCATATAGTCGTATTTTAGTCATTCTAGTGGCGTTTAATAAGCTCGCTAGCATAAACATACTGAATTCAGTATGACTAGCTAATGCTAACGCCATCCACCAACAACATAGGACATAATAACCTGTTAACCATTTATTTTGAGCAAATTGTTGTTTCTAAAAATAAACCTTCCCCAGTAGTTGCAATTTGTTTGGTTAATATTCTGTTAAGTTAATATTAAGTTAATTCTGTTCTGTGTTTAAGATAAACATATTAACATTAGACACAGTAATATTTCATTAGTGCTTATTAACATTATATGTATTTGCGTGTGTATGTTTATGTGGACATATGTGTGTGTATGTTTATGTGGACATATGTGTGTGTATGTTTATGTGGACTTGAGTTAACATTGATAGTAGACTTTCTACTTACAACTTTAAAAAGCTGCTTGGATAGTCGATTAGTTTGGTCTGGTAACATTAATTTTAGGGAACAATTATCTCAGCAGTATTTATTTAATATTGACTCACTTATTTCCACTTTATTTACAAGATCACAGTCAGTTATCATGGAGTTTATACTGTGTCTAAATCTGCATTAACTTCTATTTTTCTTTTATACAGTTTTTTTTGTCCCTGTGGGACCCTCGGGTTTGGTGGGATAATCTCTTCCTCATCCATCATCATGCCAGCCGCACTTGCAGATACCAGTCAGATTATCTGTGAGGTCTGGGCCAGCAATGTGGATGAGGAGATGAGGAAGATTCGACAGATCATTCAAAACTACAACTATATTGCCATGGTGTGTGCATCTGTGTTTCTAACGACCTGTAGGAAAGTCCTGTTAATTGTATGGTCTAAATTGCATGCAGTTGCATGTCTGTGAATCTTTAGTATCATTATCAAACTGCTAGTTACCATATAGCTCTGCCCTGTTTGTTAAGAACCAGACCTTACAGTAATACATTTACAATAAAAGTCTATTGGGGGGTGGGGTTAAGTAGATTCAATAGAATAAGTGTTGAAACACTGTTTTGGAGGACTACCCTTAAACTTAAAGTTTGCCATCTTTATTTAGCAAGTATTTTTTAGCACGTATAGTATATTTGCTATATTATATTACACATATATACTATATTTGTTTAGCAGACAGAATGCCACAGATTGCATATATAGCACTTGTTTCATACCAGGTATAATCTAATGCGTTTTGTCCCATGAGTCTGACGCTGTGTTCCTCTGATACATCAGGACACAGAGTTTCCTGGAGTGGTCGTCCGTCCCATCGGAGAGTTCCGCAGTACTGTTGACTACCAATATCAGCTGCTGCGGTGCAACGTGGACCTTTTAAAAATTATCCAGCTGGGCTTGACGTTTATGAATGAAGACGGAGATTATCCGCCAGGAACCACAACCTGGCAGTTCAACTTCAAATTTAATCTGACGTAAGACAATGGTGACAAAATTCTAACTGATTCTGATCTTTTCAAAGAATTTAGTATCAATCTTGCAAGACAGATGCATGTGTCACTTTAGTTACAATCTGATATACACAACCATACAAATATAGTTATATCTATAAATAGACAGACAGTAAAAGACATATTTGGGTGCTTGAAATTTTGAAGGCTTGGCTTAATTGTCTCTATTTTGGGATATTGTAAAAACCTGTATAACATGCTTACATTCACCCAGAACACTAAGGAACACACAGTCACATTAGATTAGATTATACACTTAAGATTTTATTATAACTATGCCTTAGTAATAAAAAACATTACCCGTATTCATCTAACATAAATACGATTGAATCAGAATCAGGTTTATTTTGCCAAGTACTGTATGTATACATGTACAAGGAATTTGCCTTGGCATATGGATGCATGACAACACAGCAGCAAAACAACAATAAACAATAAATTTTTTAGCAAGACAAAAAACAATAAACCTTGCTCTGAAATCTTTTGAGAAGTCACTGCTTGCACTTAAGTCCTCTTAACATGCATTTTAGTTTGAGATTAGTCTTAAGCAAGACAAAGAAAATAAACAAGGTTGTGACGTTTTGCACCGGTTGTAATGGTAATGTTCTGATATGTGTGTGTTCTGCAGAGAGGACATGTATTCTCAGGACTCCATAGACCTCCTGCAGAACTCTGGGCTGCAGTTTAAGAAGCACGAGGAGGAGGGAATCGATACACTTTACTTTGCAGAGCTCCTCATGACATCAGGCCTAGTGCTCTGTGAAAACGTTAAGTGGCTTTCATTTCACAGGTAATAAGACTGTTGAGTCTATGGAACAATGTCATGTAATTGCTTTGTGATGATTGACGCATGTAAAACCATTATGGTGCCCTAGGTGCTAGTTACAGGTTTTTTGTTCTTTTACTCTGTCTGTTAGTGGCTATGATTTTGGTTACCTGGTGAAGCTCCTCACAGACTCTCGGCTACCAGAAGAGGAACACGAGTTTTTTCAGATCCTGAACCTCTTTTTTCCAGCCATCTATGATGTCAAGTATCTTATGAAAAGTTGCAAAAACCTCAAGGTATGAGTAAATGTGCACAAGTGTTTTAGGACCAGTGAATGTATGACATGTATTAAGTATCTGTTGGGCAATACCATGTGCTGGTGTTTTAGGGGGGGCTCCAGGAAGTGGCAGACCAGTTGGAACTTAAAAGGATCGGCAGGCAGCATCAGGCTGGATCAGACTCGCTGCTCACTGGAATGGCGTTCTTCCGGATGAAAGAGGTAAATGTTGCCTTTATAATACTGTGTTAGCAGTGCATAGGTTGTGGGTTTGAGTCTCAGGCAACACATAATGATAAATTGTATAACTATGCCAAATGCAGTAATGTAAATTTAACATTAAACAAACCTATTCTTGGAAAAGGGGTGTTCACACCAAGAACCAATTAACCTGCAACAAGTCTATTCACACCAAAAGTGAATCACTTAAGCACTTTTTCATTCACATGCTTTAATGCAATTAAAAATTATGCTTTGACTTAACAAATTTTGCTTTTTGTAATGTAATAATGACACACTATTTATAGCTAAGGCCTGCAGCTTGTATATGCTATCAGATAAAATTTTAGTGGCTAAAAAGTTTGTGCATCTTCGCAGCTGTTTTTCGAAGACAACATCGACGACGCAAAGTATTGTGGACGACTCTACGGCCTGGGATCGGGTTCCACGCAAAGTCAGAACGGAATTTCCAACTCCTCACAGGAGGAAACAAACAACAAGCACTGACTAAACAATCAAGTGAATGATGCACTTGTTTTAACCCCGCCCAGCATATATTGTTCTTTTCTGTTTCAAATCATTCATGCATTCTTAAAGGACATTGAGAAATGCCAGCAACAGTGCATCACTATCTCATTCTTCTGGTATTTCATCACACTGTGACTCTCCAGAACACCAGATGTTCCTCTTACTCCCATCTGCTTCTTTTGAAATTTTAACTTTTGTTTTATTGTATTAAAAACAAACGTTTTAAGCATGGGACCAGCGCTTGTGTAAATTACTGTTAATGAGACTTCAGGCATTTTATGCTCAACCCTTTTTAGAAATGTTTTATTTTCGAGAAAGGCTTAAGGTTCAATTAGTACAAAATGCCCATTTAATGTTGGAACGTTGTGGTAGGATTGTATTTTAAAATATGCCAATGATGTATATTAAAATATAAACTTAAAAAATGTTCTTAAACGTTTTCTTTGCAGAAGAAATACTTAGCTTTAAGTTTGAGACATCGTTCACAATAGAAAGTTTACTGGTCCTCTGTAACAGTTTTAAGTTTGTCATGCAATCAACAATTTTTGTGGTACATAGTTTTCATTGCATCTGTTGTTCAAAGCTGTTGTGTATTAAAATGTTTTCTATCGCCAAAGCATAATAGTAATTTTGTGTCCATTTACAAGACAAATCCTCCAAAACAAGTGTACAAACATAAGATTGTCTTTTAAATTTCATAATTGCCTATTAATAAAGTTATGAGTTTTAACAAAACACTATAGCTTTATAACAAACCTGTACATTTAAAGTTGTTACAAGTGTAAGATGCTCTGCTTCAAAGTCAAAAGTTTTATTTAGTACAGACATACAGGTGAATTTTACATAGGAAAAGTAACATCAAAAACTAAGTGCATTCAGATACAGTGGGTGTCAGTCTCTGACAGGCTTTAGAGAGTGTTGCTGTACTTCCATATTTGTGCAACAACGCTGAGGCTTCAGAACAGATGTGCTGAGGAACCAGAGCAAAGTGTGTGTCCATGTACAGAAGAACAAGACAACACTCCATGACATCAGGAAACGGGTATTTCTGAAATAAAGGACAGTTTGTTACTCTGTTATAGCTCCTCTGCTGTTGTTTGATATTAGCTTAAACCATTTGCTTAGAATAACATTTTTTTTAGTTTTCAAATCTCAAGTTTTACTCATTTCACAGGTAAATATTCTTGGATATTTTGAATTTGTACAGCTGCTTTGCAGCAATAAATAAGCAAATTTATAATTCATGTGCCGTATGTAAATGACAATGTTCATTTTTAAATAATCTTCCTTTACACAAACAGCTCTTGGTTTATTTAGATACAGATGTGATGATAAAAGTAAGTTGTGATTCAGGAAATGCTAGGAAATTATAAACTCAGATTTAGAACTGGTTTAGACTGATTTAGACTGACTGAAAACAATCTCACAAGAGTCATTTGTGTATTAAATGAATTGCACTACACTGTTATTTCAGTGTAGCGTTTCATCTGTGTTGGCTGAATAACATTAAATATTCAACAATGAAGAATCATTAACAACATCACATATTCAGTTTCGGTTTCACTAATGGCATAGAAAACCACAGCATTAATATATAATGCATGTAAAAATGTGACATGTTAGGAACTTACTTTGATAAGCTCTGGAATAGCAGCAAGCTCTTTGTGGTACTGAACAACCTGAGCGGTCAGCATAGCAAGAGAGTCACTGTTGAGGGGGCAACAAAAAGCTGTTAGACATCTTTAAAACATTCAGATTCATGTTCTGAGAGCACCTGACTGAAAAAATCCACAGATCCAAAGTATCTCCAATACCTTTTCTCATTATCTCCTCCACGTTCCTCTGAACCCTCAGGCTGATGAGCAGAATTAGATGATTCTGTGTCTTGGCTCAAATAAGAGTCTTTAAACTGATTGTGTTGCTGAACCAGACTAGACACTTTGCTCTGGATCTCTGCTATGGCTCTCTTGGTGGCTTGAAGACTGGCGTGAGGTTCTGAGAGAAGAACCTTCCAAAAGCCCTCAGACAAAGTGCCACCAGGCTGAGCTTCTCCATTGCAGCTTGCGTCTTCAATTTGTTTTTGCTCTGTCAAATGGTGACCATTACTCATCACATTATTGCCCAAGGTGGGAGTGCTTGTGGTCCACCATGTCTTATACATAAGCTGATAACACACAAAAGCCTCTATATTTTGAAAAAACACCAAACTTCTCTCATCGGCTTGGTTTAGTTTCTTTTTGTAAAACGCCACAGAGTCCAAACCTGAAAGAAAATAATGCAGATTCTGAATTTTAATATCTTCTCTACAATGAATTCACACAGTTATTTCTCATTTTATTTGGAAATTGAGAAACATAGAAATGGGTCTTTTGTCATTTAAAGGCATTCTGTGACATTACACAGCTACAATTGACATTGTTCTGAAAATATCTGTATATAATAAGTTTTAAATATTCTGTAATATGTTCCAAACATGTACAGTGTGCATATAGTATAACACGAGAGAAAAATATTCACATGTCTCACCCTGTGGTAGAAGCAGCTGGACCATCTCAGCCATTAGCGTGAAGTTGCCCACCTCAAAACCTCGAGTCAGAGCTCGCAACAGTTCCTCTACTACAGATGGCCAATCAGACAACAGCTGACTCAATGCACAAAGCGTCACGTCCAATGAGATGTAAGATAAGAGCTGAGAAAATAAAGATTAGTGAACTGCATCTTATTTTAGCTTTTATTATTGTTTTTATTGGCTGATATTAATACCACCTAGAAAGCAGGATGGCAATATATAATGTATTGTTAGCAAATGAGTATTCTTGTGCATCTTAGATAAAACAAAAATGTTGTATTTTATTTTACATATGTTTATATATTTGAAGAAGTAGAACTATAGAACAGAATAATGGTAGTTTACCATTATTTACCATTACTACAGTGTCTGTCATTTGTGTGTGTTCCACATTATGTTCATTCACTATTGTATATCTGCTGTCATCTCATATGCAGTTGTACCTGTTTCATTGGAACACTGGCAGTGACTGAGGGATTCTCTAGAGTTCCCAGCTGTTGATGCAGCATCTTAACTTTAACCAGGTCTTCACCACCCACGCCGAACTCTTTCTGCCACACTCTGTTAACTGTGCTGAGGAAGATCTCACCCTCTGACTCAGACCAGTCGTGTGAGGTGGCCAGACTCCAGGTCACCACATCTGTATGTATGAGTCTTTGAGTGAGAAGTTCATTAACACAGAACATCAGTCTGTGAGCCTGTGAAGAACAGCATGAGAGAGACATTATTCACATACTTCCAGCAGTGATACCAAATGTTTGCCACTTTAAATTGGTTGCTAACCGTATATACGTCTATCTGTCAGACACTATAGACACAGACACTATACACACTATTTGTAATGGTTTCTGTCAAAATAAAAATGCTATTTAGTAGAAAATAAATACTGTCCTTAACTGACCTGCACATTTACATAAAACCTGACTTTTACACCAAACTGAACCCGTCTTATCAAACACATTTCCATCAAATGACCAAAAGCAAGGACATCTGGAAACAAACCAGAAGAGAGTCTTGTGTCCTCAGCACTTCCTGTGTCATAAGCCAATCCTGTGAGAGCATCGAGTCCTTGGCACACCTGAGAGACAGCGAATGCGCGAGGTCGTTTTCTCCTGACAGCCACGCCAGATTAGCCGCTGTCCTTAATGATGTCACATCCCCTTTCTTGGCGATCACTTTAGCTGCATCAAAGCTGGCGTCCACAGCGAGGTAGCTGACAAGCGAGTTAGAAAAATATTCATTTAGTCAGTTTAAAGAGATTTTAATTACACTGCAGCAGACAAGCCCTGCAGGACTCATTAAACTAAACTGTAATACACAGTGCAACTGTGCAACATACAGAAACTCTCACCGTTTCAAACTGCTAGAGTGGCTATATTGCTTTCTGGCAGAGAACCAGCTACTAATACAGTACATTAAAAGCCATGTAAAGTATTAAGGGCCATATTAAACATTAAAAGCCACGGGTATAAAACACAAATAATTGAACAGCTTTTATTTAAAGAGATTAAAGCCATACGCTTTCCACAAATAAGCCACAAATGACCCCATTACGTTTTTTTTAAAAGCATCACATGCATAAATCCACTGTGTTCTTTAGATATACGAGCTAGATATACATATACAGTATATACTAGATATAGATATACAGTTATATGACCATATAACATTAAGCATCTATCACACATTGTATTAAACATCAGTCACCATTTAGCCGCAGTGGTGTGATGACCATCTTTCTCAAGCACAGCTGCCCAGCTCATGTAAAGATCTCTGTGTACTGGATCTTCAGGCTGAAGTCTGGCTTTGGCCAGTGCTATGGCTTCCCTGTTCCACACAAACAAAGGCATTAACTTTCCATGCAGTCGACTGTTGTAAAATACCACAGATCTATTGAACATGATCTGACCGGTACATCTGGTGGCCCTTCAGAAGGTTGATGGCCTCGTAGAGTTTATGGATGGAGATGAGATGTGACGCGGCTTTGAGAAACTGTTCATGAAGGCAGAGCTGTTTCACGTACGCCTCTACAGTCCTGCACCACACCTGATACCCCGCTGACAGACAGAAGAGAGACAGTAACTGATTCAGACATATGCTAGATTTCTGAAAACTTGCAGTGTAATAAAATCCATGTTTTCATACAATAACAAAAGTATATATTTATTGAAATGTATGATTTTGTTTGTCTTATGGACAAAATGGCACAGTATAAACTAACACCTAACAATATTTACACATATTTACCTTACTATTATCATATTTAATTTGCCTTTACAAAAAATAGGTTCTTAGTGTTCTTAGGAAGTTCAGCCTTCAATTTCATTTAACAGGTGTTTTAATGTACACCAATATTAATGTATTTTTAATAACTTGACAGAGCTGGACAACAAAAAGTCTGATTCACTGATCCGTTCATATTGCAAGTTAAACACAGAAAACCACACTATGTGAGTATATTTCTAAAGAAATAAAGAAAGTATATTTTTTTAAATATACTTATGATTTTTAAGGTAGCTCACATAGGTATAACACTGGCTTGTGTCTTACCCATAGGAGCTAAACTGAGGAGATGGTCATTCAGTTCTCCTTTCTCTGTGGCGAGGTTTAAAGCTCCAACCAGGTCTCCTTTCCACAGCCTCAGATACATCACAGAGTCATAATGACCCGCCTCCACGTGGCTCTCCTCTGTACAAAACACCAGCACAAGTTTAACACTGATTTCAGATCAGCATTCCCTGAGTCACCTCAAACCTTCAGCATTCTAGACATCATAGAGCCTTTACTGGGCTTAACTGCTTTCTGTGATGCTTGACTAACCTTCTTCCTGAAACATCCTGTAGAGGGCGTCCCTGTCTGTGAACAGGCCCAGTTGAATGTGATCTCCAGAACCTGGAACACACATTCCAGCTTGTCCTGAGGAGGAGAATGAAGTGTTTGTGAATTTAACAGCAGTTATACGAGGACTTACTTACACAAGGACTTACACGAGGACTACAGGAAGTCAAAGTATCTTGACTAATTTTGATACTCTTAACCGTTAGCTTGCATTTTTTCTTCACTTCTATGGAACAAACATTGTTCCTGTAGCTCAATCGGTAGAGATTGTGGGTTTGATGATCAAGGAACATACTGATCAAATGTGATCAAAACAGTGACTTGGATTAAGGGGTCTGTCAAATGCATAAATGTAACGTAAATTTAATATTAGCAACAAGGCACTTTTTACTGCAATATTATACCACAATACACCTCACACAGATTTCATATACATTACATGCATTCATTTACATTAAATAATTAAATGTATAGATTTAGCATACAGTAGAATCCAAATAATGCTTTATAAATGTTCTTTATAAATGTTGATGCTGGGCTCTGTTTACCATGACAGTGTCTAACTGCAGCTAATGTGACACAGTCTCTCTGAAGCTCCTCTTTCGGTCTGTGATCCATCGTGGTGCTGAGTGGAAGAATGGAGCGTGCCTTTTTCTTCTTGAGACAAATGTCTAAGGATGAACAGAGGAAAGTTATGTTCTTCAGCTGCCATACATGCACTAACACAATGTGTTATTAGGGAGCATTTTCGGACTGATAGACCACCGATTAATGACCAATATTGGCCATTTACCAGTTGACAACATTGTCCACTTGGTCAATTACAGAGGTGTAAGCATCTTTTTTACATTTAGGAATGATTTTGGGCATTTTTAAGGTCAATGTACATTAAATTAGCTAAATATTATTTGTTAGCTAAATTAGCTAAATATTTTTACTGCCTAGTTATGCTTCCTGCCTCAAGCAGCCAAAATGGAGTATTTGTTTTTATTATAAAAGTCAAGTCATGACAGCAAAAAGCGCAAGTTGTGAAACTATTGAAAGAAAACTATTAAGACTCCACAAAGGTGCTCAAAGACCAGCCACAGCCTGACCTGATTTCTCTCTTCTCTTCTCCTCTTTGACCTCTTTTTTAACTGCATGGATGAACTTTTCTTCATTCCGAACCCTCTCTGCAGTGCGCACGTCCGCACCGCTCTCTCCGGACCAACCTGTGACCCCAATGATGAAGGTTATTCATCACACGACCGGAGTGACATTTCACTGACAGCACTGAAAGCACAGCAGCGGGTGAAGGCAGAAGAGACGGCCAGAGATGAAAGAGAGAAAGATGATCCGTTACCCGTGACGGATGGAGTGTCTACGCTTTCTCTCTCCTCTTCCTCCTCGTCATTGTCTGATTGGCGATCTTCTGCTCCGCTGCCTGCTGCTCTTTTATGTTCTTCTCCTGAAGGCAACTCGCTCTCCTCTGCCTTCGCCCCTCCTTTTCCGGGTGCCTTCTTTTTTTTCTTTAACTTTTTCTGTGGTCCCCTCTTTTTCTCCATATCAGCACGTTTTTTACCTGACAATGAATGAAAAACGTTTATTGTGGTGCCATCAAATATGGGCACTTTTTAGTACACAAAGTACAGAGTAAGAGAGTGACACCAAAATGATTGGAAAGAGAATGGGAAATGTTGCAAGTTGCAAGACTAAAACCTGCTAAAACCTGCAAGACTAAAAACCTGCCACAGTTCCAGCCAGTCTACTTTACTCTTAATGCTTTTAACTACAGTTAATTGTTGCCTAATGTACTTTTAGGGGGTGTGGTGTGCTCCTGTTTGGACACGGCCCACTCATGGAGGGTGAAGTCATCTCCACCAGTCCAGACCAGATCAGGGTGAACTGAAGACCACTGCACACATAGCAGACGCCCTGAGTGACCCCTGTAGTTACACACTGGTTCCTCTTTCAGCACATCCCACACCTGTTAAAGAAGAAAATACCTACAGAGTTCATCATGTAAACACAATATTAAACATACTTAGCCAGTTATTTTGGAGTGGCAGTTGAGATTGTGTTTTGTGTACAGGGAGTGCTGTACATAGCTTTCAGTGGAGTATTGGTATCACAACAGCAACTGGACACAGTGTGAGCTACTAGAGTGCAATATCAGCCAATAAACATTCACAAATTCCCAGATTATAATCAACCCCCATTGGTCTAGCATTAGCCAACTTACCTGTGAGGTTCCATCGTAACACACCGTCACCAGACGCCCATCGTGATGGGGGCTCCAGGCCACACCGGTGATCTTGTTGGTGTGTCCAGAAAGAGTCCTAAACGGTTCAGTCACCGACACCGAAGTCTCTGACGGAGTTTCTGTCACAGTTAAAAGCTAGTGAGAAGCAGAAGCACATTGGCAGTGAGGAGTCTGGGAAGCAGGTTCTGACCTATGGCGCTCTTGAGGTTGTGAACGTAGATGGTGGCGTTACTGGAGCCGGACGCCAGGAGGTACTGCAGGTCAGTCTGAGACGAGTGCTGGTGATGCCAGCGTAATGAATTAATGATCTTGTGATGCTTCTGAACTGAGCACAGGAGCTGCAGTGTCGGAGCTTTGAACACGTCTATAGACCTGAAACAAAAACCTGTATTTCTAAACAGCCATATTTCAAATGTCTTTGGCCTTATTGTGTGATGAAAACACTTGGTTTCACTTGGTATCAAATAACCTTCCAATGACACTCAAACAACATTCCTATCGTGACCCCCACACCATCCAATCAAATCCTGATGGATGATTCTGGAACCCCAGATACTCTCAGATTTAAGTTATATTACTAAAAACTTAAGTTTATATTACTTAAGTTTAAATGAATTACATGTAATGTTGTCTCCATGGCCTTCTTACTCAAAACCAACAGATTTATATTATAAAAATATTACTTACAGAAAAATTGTAGGAAAGTGCAGTAATGTCTAAAAGATAGTTATGGCTCTTACCCATCTTCATTTCCGATAGCCAGAACACTCCCGTCGGGCTTCCAGCTGAGGTCTGTGTGAGGAGCCATCTTGTGCTGTAAAGAAACAGTCATAATTTTGTTTATTATTGTATAAACAGCAGTTCTATGAAAGAGAACAAGCACATTGTCATCTTACTTTGATGTTGTTGGTGTCGCGGATGAGTTTGTCAATGTTACTGGCCTCCCCTGACAGTTTCCAGGGGTCGTGCTGAAAGATGACTCCCTCCCCAGCACAACTGTACAGACTGTAGGACGGCTTGTCTCCTGAACCCCCTGAGACACACACACACAAACTTTACTAGGTAAAGCAAACTTCACTAATACCATTACTCATATTTACTAGGTTCTGTAAGTCACTTTAGGTTTACATATTTGAGGTTTAAGGTTGGCTTTAGAAAACCTGCAATGTATTAATTTGAATATGCAATATTTCAATATATTAAAATTCAACACAGCTGAGCATTTTCTTAAGCAGGATATCCTTAGGGAGATGAGTCAAGAAAACACACCAGAATAAATGTAAACAACTAATCACATCTTTCCCCAGCCTCTGTCTCCCATCAGCAGCTCTCAAACAAAAGCAATTACCTTCACACCCCTGTGGGCCAAAGATGGATATGATGATAAACGTGTCATTTGTCAGCAGAGGGGCCAAATTAAGTTTTCATTTTTTGATTACCCAACAAACCCTACTGAGGGCGAGAAACAATTCTGTCCACGCTCGCTCAATTACTGAGCGTGTTAAAGATGATCCAAACCTCATTTATTGCTGACGGGTCTTTTTTTGGTGTAACTCTAACTTTAGTGTTTACTGGGTCATGAGTGTGTGAATGGACTCACCAAAAGACACTGGTGGAACAGGAGGGCCCCACGACAGAGAATAGACGGTTCTGCGGTGGTAGGTGCTTGAGATTTGAGGTGGTCTGTGTGGAAAACAAATATTGAAGAGTTCATGGAATCAGAGGCCAGACTCAAACCTGCATCTGCTGTATGAGCATCAGGGCTCAACGTGCAAGCATGTTAAAAGCTAAACCGGGTCACTAATAACTGGACTGTGAAACAGATCCAGGCACAAGGATATTTGACTGCATATCATTACAAATTAATTACTATAAAGATATTATTCCCCACATGGTCAAGATTTGAAAATGTTTCACATTTCATTCAGTACCACTTCTTCTAAAAGGACAAAAATCAACAAGGCATGACTGCACAAGTGTTGTTCCTACTTGTTAGAGTAAACCTCATAGATGCCCACTTTCCCATCATCTGTGCCGAAGGCTAGCGAGCCCTCCTTCAATGGATGCCATGCCAACTGTGAGGGAAATGAAAAAATGTATATATTCTTTTAAAGAAAAAACACAACTAACTTATGTTTGGACTAACTTATAAGAAAACTCACCGCTGTCACTTTTGACTTGATCCCTTGCCAGAAAGTCCTGATGTCATACTGGTTCTGAATTGACAAGGTATTCCACACACGGATCATGTTGTCCCCGACCCCTAGAGCCAGACAGCCAGTGCCCACTGGAGAGAAACTGAGACAGTACACAAACCCTCCCAGAGTGGGAAGCGTCCAGCAGCTGTCCAGAGATGCCAGATCCCAACACTTAATCTGAAATAAACCAGGAACAAGAATCTTAAGACTTCATTTAAAGTGGCATCCATCTTTGATCTTCTGAGGTAAAGAGTTTCGTACTATGAAAACATAACACATCACTCCAACGCATCTGATATGACACCAAACCCTCTATTCCCTCTGGGGGAGTAAAGAACAAAAATCTGTTGGAGGAAGAAAGATCTCACCTCTCTGTCCATGGAGGTGCTGAGCAGAAGATCTCTCTCCCCTACACTATAGGAGCTCATGTTGAAGACAATCCGGCTGTGATTCTGTCCATCCGATGAGCTTCCCAGAAGACTCCACTTCTGCTTGCCTGACTTCATTAGATCCCACATGATGATCTCACCACTGCAAGCACCCAAACACACACAGTTAATGGAAACCCATGTCCAGATTCAACATGTCTTCCTATGTTGTCCACACATCCATACCCAAAACAGCTAGACAAAATCTGTGAAGGTCTCCCCTTGGGCCAATGGACAGTCAACCAGAGTCTTTCCTTCACTGCTGGATCAACCCCAGTTCCTCTCCTCTTCAGGAAGGGAAGCTTCAGGGTCATGATGCCTGAAACCAAAAACTCCTAACATCTGAATGGCTCCTGGATCTTATGACAGACCACTGTGTTGTCCATATGTATCACCTTTGCCTCTGGCTGTGCTCCATATCCTCACGGTCTGATCCCGACTACCTGAGGCCAGGTAACACCCAACATCTGCTCCTTCAGTCAGCCCATTGCTTCCATCTTTGGGAAGAAACATTACAATTGACAGATATTAGAACATGGAAAACCATTCACTTTGTATGATTTAGGAAGGATGGAGGGTGAAGTGTACCCTCACCAGCATTTTCCTCCACCCGTCCATACAGCGGCTCCTCCTTGGGTTGAGGACACCAGGCCAGGGCGTGAATCTCATCATCATGCCCTCGCAGCCGATGGATCACCTCTCCTTTCTTACTGATATCTATCACCACGATCATTCCATCCTTATATCTTAAAAAGATGTAAGGATGATGTTAGTGTGTTGTGGTTGCCAAGGTGTTGCTATGCAGTTACCAAGAGGTTTAAAATCTTCTAAATACATTGCAGTTGCTATGGTTCTTTGGATGGTTGCTATGGCGTTGATTACTGGCACAAAGCAAATTCAAGCAAGTTCAGATTTTATATACAAATGGTTGTGTATTTATGGGTAGTGAGTTTAATACTTAATTCAGATCTTCAACTTTAGTAATAGCAATAGAAACAGCAATAGATAACGGTAATAGCTTTTCCAGGCACCACTAATGGGCTTTGATCTCCCTAGGATTACGAAGAACACCAGACAGATTTCACTGTCAAGACCCTAATGAAGAGGCCGATTATATGCTGTGTTCAATGATAATATAATGAGCCCCTACCCCACTGCAATGTAGTTTTCCTCATGTGGAGAGCAGGATAAGCAGAAGATGGTTCGAGGTTCAGGAAAGAAGCTCTGGGTGTCGCTACTGCTGTATCGATAACACACCACAATTCCTTTCTCATCTCCAGTGACCACTAGGTGTTTCTGCACAGGAGACCAATGGACTGCAGAGATGGTGTTCTGATCAAACAGGAACACAAACAAAGTGTCAATCAATAACATTCTTTTCACCTAAATACATTAATATAGAACAAGTTCATAGGCTTGGAAGCATTGGTTCAGATAGTTAAACATTATAAATCAATCAGCAACATTTTACATTATAGACATTGTTTCCTAGCAAAACGTTTATAAATTCATGTGTGACATGCAGTTATGTTAGACGAACAATTCCTAGCTATTACCACAAAAAA
>JBAJNP010004843.1:0-31566 GCA_036877545.1 Yasuhikotakia modesta | reverse complement strand
GTGTGTGTGTGTGTGTGTGTGTGTGTGTGTGTAAAGAGAAACAGAGTGTGTGTTTGTGTGTGTGTAGAGAGACAACACGATTGATTAAAATGAGATGTGTATACTTCTTCTGATTTTGTGTGTGTGTGTGTTTGTTTAGAAACCCAGCTGCAATGGAGGAGGAAGACTCCAGCAGTGTGAACAGTGACCCTGAAGTGAAGGTGAGAACTGGAGTTTGTTTCATGTTATAATTTACGTTTTTTACATATTAAATTGACACGTTCCTCACACGTCTCAGCTTAAGAACAAACTGCTGCATTTAATCAGAATTTCTGTTACTATAACTTTGAGTAAAGAAACTTCCATAAAGGCATCTAACAAAATAACAATGTAAAGCTAACAAAAGATTTTCTTTAAGATTTAAGTCATACAAACAGGAACATTTTAATATGTTTTGTTTAAGGATCAATAAGAGACTCATTTACAAAGTGTTTCGTTATATTTAATTGTATTATTTATAAAGTATAAAGTGTAATTTATTATTAATGTGTTTATCTATCATTATTTGTAGTTAACATTTTATTTCATTTACGTATATGCGCTTATTTCACGTCTGTGTGTTTATATGTGGAGGTTTTGGGCGCCTGTAATTCCAGGCGTACAGCGCCACCTGCTGGCCGCTGACAGACGTGCACGTCAATGGCAAGAGCCATTAAATATGAATCAACACAAACATATTTAAAACGATATGGCTTATTAAAAATATAGAGCTTTAAGGAGGCATTCATATCTGCAATGTATCCTAACATATTATAATATCCCATATATTATTATAACATATATTATACAATATCCCAGAATTGTTATAACATATAATAATTACATATTACAATAATATGCATATATAAAATATACAGAAAATTACAATATCCCTTAAATATACGATTTTATATGTAATACAATTAATGCTAAGAAATTACAATACCGCTATTATTAAACCATTATTACAGGCACTATTTTAATATTAAATGAATACAAAATAATGCTAAATGAGATCTGAGGTCTCTGAGCTATGAGAGAAATAAAAGCGTTTCCTGATTTGTTTATATCACAGAGTCTGGAAAGAATAATAAAAATATAGGGTTTATTCAGGGTTCCTGAGGGAGAGAGAGAGAGAGAGAGAGAGAGAGAGGTGGGAAGATGAAAGAAAAGACAGAGTGATGGAGCTGTTGTCTTTGATCATCAAGCTATTCTTAGTGAAAGCTGTGTGAAAATTTAAACAGGCGTTACCTCATCTCTCTCTCTGTCTCTCTCTCTCTCTCTCTCTCTCTCCGTATGTGGAGAATGGGGAATTTTTAGATGATAACATGTAATGAAATGTACATAATAAAACGATTAAGACACTCCACCGCTGATCTTGCTGACTGTATGAAGTTAATAGCAGGCGCTGTAGTGCAGTGTGTGTTTGATCTGTGTGTTTGTGTGTGTGTGTTTGATCTGTGTGTGTATTTTATCTGTGTGTGTGTGTGTGTGTATTCGCAGTGTTTCGCTGTGAGGTCTCTGGGCTGGGTGGAGATGGCTGAAGAGGACCTGGCGCCCGGGAAAAGCAGCATTGCCGTTAACAACTGCATCCGGCAGCTGTCCTACTGCAAGAACGACATTAGAGACACTGTGGGCATCTGGGGAGAGGTGAGACTCTCTCTCTCTTCCTCCCTCTCTCTCTCTCTCTCTCTCTCTCTCTCTCCCTCTCCCTCTCTCCCTCTCTGTTTTACACACACAGAGAAACATTTATATGTATTTTGTAACATGGCCTCTATGATCTTTAAGAGAAAGACAGAACATGTGAGAGTACAAAGAGAAGATGGACGAACATCTTTTTTTCTGCACTGATCATTTATTCATTACTCAAGCATTGTTGAGACCTTATAGTTGCTTGTACATGGGCTCTGTTCCAAAACCTATTGGGTCGCCTACCTAGGGAGCATTTTCCTAGACAACGTTTCCCTAACTGCGTGATAAAACATTAAAAAGGTTATGTTGGAACATTCTGGAAAACTCAAAGTGTTTTTAAGATGTTGCATCAACTTTACTGTTTGGTTATAAGAATGTTATTTGTAAACCTATATCTTTCAGTTCTGTATTGTTTTAAAACCTTTAACTTACTACCTAAGAATATGTTTGAATTCATCACGTCTGCTGGTTGTGTGTTCCTCAGGGGAAGGACATGTTCCTCGTTCTGGAGAATAATTTGCTCAATCTGGTTGATCCAATGGATCGCAGCGTTCTGCACTCTCAGCCAATCGCTAGCATCCGCGTGTGGGGCGTCGGCCGCGACAACGGAAGGTAAGATGTTGTCATGACGATGACTGATATAGTTCATCTTCATCTCATTTTTTACTCATCCTGATTTTTTCTTCTGTGGAACACAAAAGAAGATATTTTGAAAAAAGTAGTGTTGGGTGCTGTTAATTGGTTGCCAACGTACTTCAAGATGTTTTATTTTGTGTTCTACAGAAAGGTTTGGAAGGATATGGGGTGAGTAAATGATGTGTGAACTGACCCTTTAAATGCTTGCGGTTGATGCCAGGCTTGAGTTTGATCTGGGTCGAGCCCATTAGCTGCTCATGTGTCATTTGAATGTAGATCAGCAAAGCTCGGCATCTCAGCACCTGAGGGAGATGCAGTTAATCTCTCTGTGTTAATGTATGCTGAGACTCACCAAAGGTCACCGTAATGATTTTGGAGTGATGAAACTGAAAGGAGGACAGAAATAAAAGATTGATGATGGAGAGACGGGGGCTAATGAAAGTTTAATCCACTGATATAAGGGCCGTCGGTGTGTGTGTTTAAAACGTTGTATGTGAATGTCACACACACAACAGAGATGCGCTTTTGCTGCCTTAGTCACAGTGTGTGTGTGTGTGTGTGTAGCAGAGTGTGTATGTGTGTGAAAGAGTGTGTGTATGTCTATCTGTGTGTATGTGTGAGAGAGTGTGTCTGTGTGTGTGTCTATCTGTGTGTGAGAGAGAGAGAGAGAGTGTGTGTGTGTGTGTGTGTGTGTGTGTGTGTCTATCTGTGTGTGTGTGTGAGAGAGAGAGAGAGAGAGTGTGTGTGTGTGTGTGTGTGTGTGTGATGCAGGGGCAGAATGCAGCATTCTTCATCAGGTCTGCTGAATCACCATTTTGCTTCATTGATTCAAAGCAATATCACATTCTGACCACCAGAGGGCGCGTATGTTCAAATCTTCACTCAACAGGAAATTGTGCTTCACGTTATTAGATTTATTTCATAGTCTTGAGTGTTTAAGTGCATGTTAGCTTCAGATCATCATTTTCTTCTGTGCTGATATAACACCAAACCCATCAGTAACATTTTCCTCCGAGACCCCGGGGAGGTTTCCGTAGCGACAAGCGGAGTGGGAGGGGGAGGTAAGAGTGAGCGCTGGGATTGGATGGGAAGGAGAGCGACCGATAAAGAGATGGGGTAAAAAAAAGGAAGAGAATGAGTGTAGAGAGGTGAGCTGCATGTTTATAACAGAGCGGAGGATGAGGCAAGAAGCTACAAATCTGTAGAGGAGAGGACTTAACTAGTGTGAGTATTTTTCTGTCTTTCTCTTTGTTTTGTATGTCAGCTGGTTAACTAGCATTAGCTGTCTCACAGATAGGTCTTTTTTTTAATATTTCTATGAATATTACTTTTATGAATATTTCTGGTTTTATGAGTCTGAGAGACCAGCAGAAACCAGCTTGGCCCGGTCTTGAGACTAGCTTAAACCAGAAAACCAGCTCAGGCTGGATGAAGCTGTTTCTATTTAGCTTGTAGTTGTCAGTGAAAGCATGTGCTGGAGTGAGAGAGGAGGAGTGGGTGGAATCGCTCCTCGTGTGGATCCGTGTTCACGAGGAGGTGAATGTCTTTGGAATGAAAGACAGGTGGAGAAATGATTGTATGTGTTGTTGTTGGTGATAATAGTATTGTGTGGGGCTGTACGTGTGGTTATTAAAGGAGGTCACAGCAGGACATTTACTGTGTTAAATGGGTCACACTTGAAAGAAACTAGTGTGTTCCCTCAGATGGCTGGGTATTATTCTACACATGCTAACAGCATAGCACAGATACCATTTTTCAAACTCCACAGGGTTAATCCCCAGGGTTCTGTCCTCGGTTCCCTTGCATTGTTTCCTGTACACACTTGTAGTTTCTCCTTATCCCTGCAGCACATTTGCCTGCTGTCAGATCCTGCCGAGGTGCTGTAGCGCATCCCATCCTGAACAGCTTTTAACACTCTTGGGTTTGTTCTGGGCGACGATGAGTGCACCGAGTTCATTTGGATTTATTACCACTGCGTTGCATATTGATATATTCTACCGGCTGTGCACTGCAACCCTCATGTCAAGGTGTCACATACATCATGATAAATCTCTGTATTGTCTTGTCATACGTTCTCTCTCTCTCACACACACACACACACACACACACTTATTCTTATGGAAATGATGGTGGTTATTGCAGAGGTTCAGAAAATGTAACACTGGAGCAGACCGGGTCGTTTAGAGTCTGACATTATTACGAACTCCAGAAGAAGAAACTAATTGATTTGTGGGGGAAACAAATAGGATAATAAATAGATCTTATTTCATTCTTTATTTGATGTCTATTTATTTTCAGGGGTTGGTTTTAAATTGGGTTACACAGATATCGGTTATGCTGATTTTTCATGAATGAGGTCTGTTGTGTTTTCTCATCATATTTCTCCTCTTTTGCTCGACTGCTTGCCTGGATTCAGAGAGAGGTAAATTCATTTCATCTTCTGCTGTTTGTATTCTCATCATTTCCTTCTGGTCTGATATCAGCCGGTGTGTTTTTGTTGTTTATTGTTGGCAGAAAAGTTAAAGAATATTTATGATACAGCTGGATCTTTAAATTAAAGATATAATGGAATTAATTCATCCTGCATGGTAGAGAGGTGTGTGTTATTTTGTGATTTTGTGACGTTTTTTAATGTGTGTGTGTGTGTGTGTGTGTGTTTTTAAACAGCTGTTTGTTTCAGATTAATTATATTAAATTTAAGGGCAGCACATCTGTTAGTCTTTAAGGGAACTTCTTAGCAGACACACAAATGCACACAAACTCAACACAAATCTTGTTGTATAACCAAGCGTGTTTGTCTGCATTGTTTGATGATGTAATGTTTGTTTTGGAAGCTGTTAAAATGTTTGCCAAGTATTTATCGAAATATTTTTTTCCTTTATTTTACTGTATGAATATCTTGTTTTACTGTGTTGTGCGGTGTGTGAAGTGTTGTGTGTCTGTGAAGTGTTGTGTGTCTGTGAAGTGTTGTGTGTCTGTGAAGTGTTGTGTGTCTGTGAAGTGTTGTGTAAAAACTAAATTAAGTAACTAAATGAATTTGTTTACTTGTTTTGTTTCATTTGTGGTCAAACAGGGATTTTGCGTATGTAGCGCGAGACAAGGACACTCGGATATTAAAATGTCATGTGTTCCGCTGTGACACGCCGGCCAAAGCCATTGCCACCAGTCTGCATGAGATCTGCTCCAGGGTGAGAAACTACACCACCATGTCTTTGTGTTCCTGTAGTTTCATTGGTGGAGTTTTGTGTTCACAAATGTCATGGATTTGATTCCTAGGAAATATTAATATGCTACAACTGTAAATAACTGTTAGTTGCTTTTGATCTAATATTTTAAACATTACCAGAACATTCAACATTTAAAACATTTTTGTTGAAATAGGAAAAATGTTCTTACAACTTTTCTCACAATTGTTAGCTGTTTTGGTGGTAAAGAGCTGTTATAGCTCCTTGTTTACCACAACATGTTGAATATATGTTGTATGAATGTTTTTCTCTAACGTGCTGTTTTCATCACGTCAGATCATGACAGAACGTAAGAATGCCAAAGCAATGGCTGGAGGGTCTCTCCAGGACAGAACACACAGTGGTCTTGATGTCCCACTGCAAGGTAACACAGCGTGAGTGTGTGTTTAGCTCTGGAGTGTGTAATGAGTGTGTTAATAACGTGTACATTGTGTGTAACCTCCAGCAGAGTTCCCCACACCAAAGACTGAATTGGTCCAGAAATTCCAGGTGTTATATGTTGGTATGACGCCAGTTGCGAGACCAATAGGTGAGAAATCGCACACAAAACAACCTGCTCTCGTTTTCTGTCTCTCACACTTCTAGTTCTCATGCACTCTTTCTTTTCTCACCTACAGTTTTCTCAATAACACATGCACACACGCTTTCTCCTAAATGATTTTAAAGTAAAGAAACTTTAGACTAGCAACCCAGTTCATTAATGAATTTAGTTACAGCTAATGTTGTCTGTCTGTGAATCTATTCATCTGTGAAAGAAAATCGCTTTTAAATATGTATTTGTAACGTTAAAATTAAAACGTGTCCTTGGATAATTAGTAGTTTTGCACATTTTAACACATACATGCAGTAGCAAGGTCTAATTTTCCTGTTTCGTAGGCATGGAAATTCTTAACAGTGCAATAGACAGTTTGATGACATCATCAATCCGGGACGACTGGGCCCCTGTGATACTAAACGTAGCCGATGCCACAGTCACGGTCATCAAAGAAAAGGCAAATACGGATCTTTGCAACATCTGCATATTGTACTAAAATAAAAGATACACTGTTTTGCCGATCACGTGGTGTACCACTTCTTTTGCACAAGAAATTTGACTTTGAAAATCGCTGAGACTGATAATGTCATATGATGTTATGATGTCATAACCCGCATTAGGAGGAAGAGGAAGTTCTACTGGAGTGCCGTGTGCGTTTCCTGTCATTTATGGGAGTAGGAAAAGATGTGCATTCGTTTGGGTTCATTATGGACTCGGGGAACCAGCACTTTGAGTGTCACGTGTTTTGGTGTGAACCCAACGCCGGCCACGTGTCTGAGGCGGTTCAGGCTGCATGTATGGTGAGTCCAAACCACTTCAGGTACTTCACATTCTCCAGTGTAAATGTGTCAGAATCTGGACCAGAGCTACACAATAAAATTATGTAACCGATAACATCTAAATAGTATTTAAACCAAGGTTATATTGTTAAAATATTATGAAAAATATATATTATTATTAATATTAAACCAAGATTAAAGTACAAGTTAATCCAAAACAAGTTTTCATTTATTCACTCCCAAGTGTTTTTTTCTCAAAATGTGTCTTTTACTGTAAAGCAGTAAAAAAAGATTTTTCCTCACACAGAGATTGTTTGTGAGTCATAAAACGTTCTGTTAAAACTCTTTATTAAGCTTTGAGTGAAGCTTTCACTCGTTTTTTATTGTCCTGTTTGAAGCTTAGTGAAATAAATCAATATTCACATCTCTTGCAATATGCTGTCTAAGACCTACTTGTGTTATGGAAATGATGGAAACAAGTTACACAGGGTACAGAGCAACTCACTGTATTGGTGCCTGTTAGACAGACATCAGAATTAAACATTAAACACCAAATGAATTAAGCCCCTCCCACTGTTTTCACTGTTTTTGTGTGTCTGCAGTTGAGGTATCAGAAGTGTCTGGTGGCCCGTCCTCCGTCTCAGAAAGTCTCACAGGCACCCCCTGCTGACTCCGTCACCCGCCGCGTTTCCACCAGCGTCAAGCGCGGCGTCCTCTCGCTCATCGACACCATCAAACAGAAGAGACCGGTCACTGAACTGCCCCAGTGATCACACCCACAACCTGTATCCTGTCACTGCATGCTTGTCACTACCAGAATGTTCTGTACATAACTGCCACCTCAAATGATGGAGATGGAGTGGAACTCAAGGATGTAAACGGAGAGCGAACGAGTGATAAAACGAGCCAATGCCAAGGAAAGCACCCTTTACTCGCTCACACACCTGCAGCCTCTCTTTTCGCTCACCTGTTGGTCAGGGGTGTATATGCATGGGAAGCCACGCCTCTCCCATGTGACACAACCCACAGGCCCCACCCATCCTTAATCTCCGCCCTGTGTGGGCCGAGCCTCCCCAAAGATTTTCACACTTCATTTGGTTTGTGTATGTAATGGAGGCAGAACGAATGCAGTGCTTCACCTTGCGAGAGTTTTACTGATGACGTTACAGCTAGTAACTGCAGTTGAATCATCAGGTGTGTGAGTCTTGTGTGTGTGCCAGTATTGAGGGAAACGTTCGCTGTATTTGGATGTTTGGCACTTTCAGTGAATACAGTGTCCTGTTACTTTTAAACCTTAGAGGTCCAAATATCATGGCTGTTGTTGTGATAACTGTTAAATATGATAAACTATTATCTGACATACAAATTTATGTAGTTTCACACCCAATAGCAGTTTATAAATTCTATAAACAAAACTATTAGTTTTTGCATAAATTTTAGCGTGCAAACATCCAGTTCAACCATTCAACCCTGTTACATGTTATTATAAATATTTTTGTTAACATGTAGGAAATACATCTCAACATTTGATCACAAATATGATAATCAGTCAGTAATTTCTTAATTTAGGCAAGTTTTTCAACCCTGTTACTTGAAACTCTATTACCCGTTCTGGCATGTTGATTTAAATGTATTTTTTAATGGATAAAATGACTTTTTATTTGAAGCCCAGTTTTGTACTATATTCATATTCAAAGTGCCATTTACAAGTATGATAACATTATTATTTGTCTCTCTGTCACRTTTGTTATTATCCMGAGGAATGGAAACATAGGTGAAACAGAGAATGGATGGATGAGAGGAAGTGATGTCATGTGACATAAGTGAAGGGTAAATGTTGTTTCTGTAAGAAGCTCTAAAGACAAACTTAAGAAAGAGCGCCAGTATAAAACAAACACACCTGTATTGATATCAAACACCACAGACTTGCCCTGCATTAGCTCAGCTGATGTAGAACGGCATGACCGTTATGTAGGCGTAATGAGTGGATGTGATTTTTTTTTTTAAATTCCCAAAGCGAATTAGCATTTTTCTTTGAAAGAAAGAATTTGGGGGACGATAATTAAATTCCTTCTGGAGCGACGGATGGAATAGAGAACTTTGCTCAGAGCCAAACAGTTAAATCGTGTTAAATTCTGCTTTGAACCGTAGCTCACGTCCTCAAGAAACACGAACTGAGTTCTGCTTCACCTCTGCGCTCTCTGACAAAGTCAGTCACAAAAATACCTGACCAACAGAAACAGAAACTTCACCTCTGTTCCTGGCGTGTCACCTGTGGTTCTAGACCTGATACCCTTCCTTGCACAAGGGTTTTGAAGAGTCACTTATACGTGTACATACAGTATCTATACATAGCAGATGTCGTATCATAAGCCTTTATTTTTTAAAATTTCAGATACTTTTATTTTATAATGATTTTGTTTTTCTTGTTTTGCTCAAACTGTACCTGCCTTGGCATGTCTTGTGATTTCATTTCATCAGGCCATACTGTACAAAAATCAATGTATGTGTTGTAGATAAACCAACGGGCAAAACAAAGAAAAGATGACAAGCGGATGGAAGTAGAGATTGTGAATATGAAATTATTTTATGTCACTTTTAGGAATGCTAGTTATAAGAGAGACAGTGTGAATTGTGTCTATCTATGCATTAGTTCTGAGGACGGATTCAAGAAAGAACGCATGTCCTACAAACTGTACTAAACAGAAATGATATTTTTATTTTATTTATTCTGGTTTTTATTGGTATGTACTGGTTTCACTGCATTCAATGCAAATCTCTGCATTCAGAAAACAAACAAAGTCAGTCTCAAACATTGTACAGTTGCTTTGTCTCGGATGCTGCTCGCCATGGTAACAGCATTTGTAGGGTCTTGTGGGATTTTAACATCCTGTCCAAACATTAGATATTGTGGGGATACAGCCTGATGGCAAATTTGATCAAATTTGTAATGGAGGAAACCGGTTTGTGATGAATTTGTTTGGGCAGTTTGTAGATGCATCCGTTATAACAGTTAATCAATACTCATATCTTGACAGCACAAAGTCGTGACACCCATCAGATAATCAAGATGGTAAATTAACCGTAATCTACATAGACGTGTGTTAAAATGATCAGTAATACACTGTAGATGTATTGTTGTTCGGTCTTATTCAATTCACTGTATTTTTTTAATTACTTGTTGTTGATTCCCAAAAACCCTTTTTGTGTTTCACAGGAAAAATGTATTTACACCTTATTTTTTTAATATGATCTCTATGGCAAACATCTCAAAGTCAGCTGCTAGTGCAAATCACAACGATCCAGTGGGATTGTGGGTAATGTAGTTCCGTAAATTAGCATAGAACTTATCATGTTAGCCAAGAATGGTGTATTGTTTGACCTTAGTGTTCTTGCATGGTGAAACGCTCTCTGATTATTGGTTTATCGGGGAACCGACCATCACAAGGACTAACAAGTTACACTGTCCTGGTAAAACACACACACGTTTTCACAGAAACTGGCTTTTTTTGTGCTACACTAAAGTGTACATCATATAAATGTAAACTGTTGTGACAATAAACGGCATATCACAAAATACACCAAACAATTGTGTTTGTTGATCTTGTTTGTTGATGTACTCTCTTGTTAAGGTTTACTGAACCTTAAGATGCAAAATTCTCACACACTAAATGGTTTAAACATCATCTACAAGGAGGGATGACGTCTACAAAAACTATAAATGGAAACTATAAATATTACTAGTTTTGTTACATGATAGAAACCGTACAATAACATTTATACAACCTAACATTGTTAGCTGGGTAAAGCTTAAACGTTTGGTATCTCTAAGAATTGTTTTATTAAGTATCAGCATAAACATAAAACCTAAAAACCCATAAATACACACATCTGACCAAAACAAACACAGCGACCACGTGCTGCTGTTTATATGGGTGAAATGGGCGCGTTCTCGCCTATAGTGACGACACTGATCGTGCACGCGCTTACCGCGTCATCAGCTGACGGGCGTGTAAAGACGCTAAAATGATAAACAACAATTATTACAATTATTACAATACGGACATATTAACAGTGGAAGTGCATCGAAACCCACGTGTAAATAAAAAGACCGCTGTGGTGTGTGATTTTTTAAACCATATTAAGTCACTATCTGTTAAAAATATAACATAATTGCGCATTATGCATTCATACATTATACATGCATTCATACATTATACATGCATTCATACATTATACATGCATTCGTAATACCTGCTGTACTTTTACCTTTATAACTGACGAGCCAAAACTTTTTACCATGTTGTGTTTATTTTGACCAACAGAGGGCGATATAACAGGTCTATTAGTCTTAAAAATACGACAGGATCACTTAAAATCATTTTTAATCCTTTAAAAATAATACACAATACAAGATTAATGATATATCGACTCCTGGACTTTCATTAAGCAAAGGATCACTTTGCAGTACAGAAGAAACTGTAGAAAACTTGTCATCAGTGTGACAAAAACTATCCATTAAAAAATCAATAACGCTTTCAAACTTTCATTATGAAATGTGGGATTAATGGGAGCTTGAGGTTAAAACCCCAAATAAACAGCTTTTAATTGGCTTTAACATCATTTAAGAGTGAGTCCCTATAGTGGTATTAAAACATTCCTACTTACGATACATTAACCAAAAACTGAACTCTAGAAAACTTTAAAATTTCAGGGACAATCAAACCACGTTTGTTCTCAGTCTCATCAAACAGACATGATGTGGATTATCGAGGAGGGAATCCACGATGAGGGCCGCCACGCCCTCTGAATCCTCCTCTGTCTCCACGGAAGTTTGGGCGGTTTCGCTCTCGACCCCGATCTCCTCTTCCCGCGGCCGGTCCTCCCCTCCCACCCCGCGGTGCTCCTCCACCTCTTTCTGCCATGGATTTAGGAGGTGGCGATTTGGGGCGGAGTCTCTCGATTTCCTCGGTGCAACCAGACAAATAGGAGTTGGGCTCACTGAAGTGGGCGGGGTACGCTTCTGCATTGAAGTTGCTGTTGGTCAGGGTGGGGCCCACAGTCAGCCAACCTAAAAAAAGACATCAGATTCCTTATTATTTTATTCATAACATACCGCCACTTACACAGTACAGCTAAACGTAGTTGTTACTTTTTTGTGTGATCCCATTTTGTACACAGTTTAGGAGTGACAGTTGTATTTTACAATCCAGATTCACTTCAGATACAAAACTCAGGTGTAAATGGTATTACATGAAGTCCCCATACGGTGTACAAAACTTTAAGGGGATTCACAAAATCAAAAGGATTGTGGTCCCTAAACATTTGCAGTTGGGGTGGTCTAACCTGGCCTGATGGTGCTGTCCCTGCCGAACAGGTGCAGACGTCGACGGCCCAGGCAAAAGTGTTCAATGATATGGAAAATCTCCACTGGCTTCTCGATATTTCCCATCTCCGGTTCCTCTGTAATGATCAGGTCTATATCCACATTAGCATGAATGAAGTCACCGTCTGTGCTGCGTCTAACCGTGCCTTTGATTCCCATCAGGCAGTGTTCCTGAGTTTACAAATCACACGGGCAGTTAGCAGTTAGCACTGACAACATGCTACATGTGGTGCCTTTTCCAACACAGAAGCATCTTAAAATCATCTCCTACCTTGGTTCTCTGGAACACAGCTTTAGGGTCCAGTGTTTTGGTCTTGCCAGGCTTGTTTTTGTTGGTCTTGATCCAACAAATGTCTTCACATCTTCGGAAGCCCCATTTCCTCAGACACTGAGAGAAACACGCAGATGTAATTGAGACAGACCCAAAGATGAGAGATGGACTATCAGCATATTAATCAAAAATCTCAGCATCTACACGTCTGTTGAGCTCTGAGATCAGTGGAAATGTGGGCCAGTATTGAATATTTAAATCACGCAGTAAACATTTACCTAAGATACATCACATTTTAGGAAAAAGAAAGTGTCTGAGTTTAAGTACCATTCGTCCGAGATCGAGGCCCTCTCCTGATCCACACCACAGAAACACAAATGAGCGAATAGCAGAGATCTCCTCTATATCCAGTTTCATGATCTTCGTAAGTAAACAAAAACAAACAAACATAAGTCACACAAACGAAACTGCATCTGCCAAGAATCTTTTTATGAGTACTTTTATATGAACGTTTTGAAATCTATTTATTGAAATGAACTAAAGAGAAACAAACGCAGTAACTCACATCATCCCAGGTCCAGAATCGCTCGCTGGCAATGATGCCGGACTCTCTGTAATATTCCTCTAACGGAGGCTCTATCAGAATCACATCAAACTTGCATCCCAAATCTCTCAGATCAAACGTGTCCAGATCTGCCTGCAGGTACCTGCCACACAAACACACAGGTCACAAACTACGAAGAACTGCTGAGAGAGTTAGTTTCACTTTCTGTTGGTGACAGCAGGTTCTGTTACATGGGTGGGGTGTTGGTGGCAGAGATGAGCTCATCTTTCAGTCGGATTAACTCTCTTTGTTTGGGATACTCCTCAAACCTGTCCGCAAGACCTATAGCACAAAACACACAGGGTAATAACTGGTCTCAGGGCTGGGGATGACAAACAGACACAGATTGGAGCATTTACCTCCATCACGGATGAAGTTCTGAGGTCTGTGTCCCGTGTCCACAAAGTGTTGACAGTAATCATTGTGAGGGTTTAGACTCTGAGTGCCCTACACCACAAAAAATGTGATATCTTTAGTATATTAAAGTATGTATTAAACATATATTAAACATACTGCGAAATAATTTATCAGTATCGCACAAAACCGAGACTGTGCATTAAAAGTACATTTAATGATTTAATACTGACATATTGTCAAAACATTAAAGCATGAATTAATCTGCACTATTTAATATGATTATCAACACAATAACCAGGTCCGTCTTACAGGCATGTGTTTAATGTGATATGACTGTGTTTAATTGTACCTTTAGGAAAGTGCTTGAATCTTTGTACACCTCCTCAAACGGGCCGCCCTCCTCCTGTTGCTGTGGTTCCACGTCTTCCTGTAATACCACAGAGCAGATCCGAGATCAGTACCAACAGCTCTCCTCCATGTACGCTAATGGAGCTCATAATTACAGCTGATTCCTGATCAGTGTTCACCTACGCGTTGCTCCTCCACATCTTCCTCTGGATCTTCACCCTCGTTTTGGCATTTTCTTTTGGCGCAGGGAACTGTTGTGTCAAACGATGCCCTAAAGTACCACAACACAGACAAGAGACCCCGTTTCATATTGAAAGCATTTGACACAGAGTTTGTTCTCTATGAAAATGGCTTTTAGGGGAACACAAGCGCTATGATGGTCCCACTCTACGGTGTTTTTTTGTTTACTACCGGCATGTTTCTCTCGCCTCCTCGATTTCTTTCAGTTCATCTCTACTGTTGAGAACAGCACCGATGCTGTCTGGACTCTCTGCCCCCAGCTGCAAAACAAACCCGTGCTGTCACATAAACAATTGCTAGCGACACAGAAACCAACAGCTTTGACTGGCTTTGTAAAACAGACTGAAACGTCGCATTTCTTCACCTGTTGTGCGAGAAGCTGTCGCCGGAGCTTCTGTCTTTCACGGATTTCTTGCAACCGGCTGTTCATGTCAACAACTGTTTTCAGGAAGTTTAATTTGTATGTAAATCATTCATGGGAAAAAACAATACGGCGGCAAAAATTCATTGAAAGCCCTAACGTGAGAAGCAGGCGCGTGTTTTTTACGTCATCACAACACTTCTAGGCGCGTACTATGACGTGCTACACGAAAACGTTTCTTACGAGAAAGCTTAATACAAATAAATATTTCATAATAATTATAATAATCATAAATAAACTGTTTAAAGCCTCCTAGTATTTATATATTTTATATGCTTTTGTGTTACTTTATTATTTGTGTTATTTTATTATTTAAAGACCCCGTTACATAACGCGTTTGTATTCATCTATTAATGTTGATACAGGAGGGCAGACATTCATTTTTCTCAAGATCGATCATTGCACTCGTCCATAAATGTGGAAGAGGCCAATAATATGTTTAAACCTCAGGCATATCCTGCATAATAACATTTATTCATTTATACAATCAATAAGACGCATGAGAAACTGTCTTAAAATCTTTTAAAACGAGTATTATTGTCACTACGGCCTGATTCTGTGCTAATAAAAACAATTAATAATCCCTCATGCGGACAAAAAGTCACTTATTCTCCCTGTATTTACTCATCATCATATCATTCAAACTTCTCTCTCTTTTTCTTTTAACCTGTTAACGCCATTATTTAATAATGATAATGATTATAGTGCCACCTAACCAGTTTGGTACAAACATTTCAAAACATACATACAACGTTAACATTGTAGAATTAGTGCATGAGGTTAAAACAAACACAGCTGTACTAAATGACACCTATCAGGACAGAGGAGCTTGAGGATATAGTGTCATCAAAAAGATACTGTCACCAAAAGTCATCAGTCACCAAAAGACAGGAGAAAGACAACAAAACAGTGAATGTTTATTTGTCATTAGTGTTTTTGCTTCTTCATGTACATGACAACACAGACACACATGAAACACGTTTAAAATCATTACGAAATAATTACAAAAAACGAAACTTGCAAGCATTAGGAATCTGATTAAGAAGAAGACAATAAGAAAGCTTTCGTGAACTATGCACGAAAAAACACAATTTATTATGTTTAAAGCCGTTTTTGAGGACACGGTGTAACCCATGTTTACATTGATATACATGTCATTATACACATTTGTGTCCCTGTGAACCACATATACCAGTAAACACACATGAACACACACACACCCACGCACCCTGTAAAATTATAGCCCGTCTGCAGCCTCTCAGTTGTTAACCATCTAATATTAATACTGAAAATCATACAAAAACTCAAAGAAAACAATGATATCTTCAAAGTGTGTGAGAGTGCATCACTGTTTAACCAGCCATAGCTCTGATGCATTTACAGCCAGTGTGTTTTCAAGTATGGACAGTCTGAAACTGAGCACGGCAGTCAATAATATGCCCTTAACCTCGTGGTGAAAACCGTTTTACATAGTTACGACTTTAATTAAACTTCATTTAAGCTGTTTAGATTTTGATTTGTGTCTGAACAGTGGTGATGTTTTCACCTCAACATGAAGTCACTTCATAAAGTGTTAAAAACTTTGACGTCTGGTTCAGATGTTACAACAGGAACTGGTTTCATATCCTCACAGTTTGTGTTTATCACTTCTACACATCTCTCCATTTTTCCATAAATCTTTTCAGACAATTTCATGTTTTTATAATAAATCATACTAAACACGCAGTCGTATGCATTTAGTACGAAAACGAAGGGCGAAATCTCTGTAAGTGAGAATGCACTTTAACAAACACACCCTTCACACATGAAGTTAAAAAGATAAATCAATTAAAAACGTTAAACGTTAGAATGAAATGTTACCAGATCTAATTGAAATAGTGGCTTTAGCAGAACAACTTTTGATAAAGCGGCTGATGTTTACAAGATCTAGCAAAGCACCATGGGTAATGTTAGCTACAGTACCAACGTCCCATTGATTTGTGGGAACATGGCAAGATACGTGAGCAAACACTCTTCTGATAAACATTCTAATAAAATGGAGTAAAAACTTAGTTTGTCTGGGACATTGTGAGATAAAAACTATACCCCTCCCCTGTTTACAAAATTAATAAATAAAATAAATCATACAGTAAAGGAATAAACTAAGAACTGAACTAGAAGAATTTAAACTTCAAAATGTGAATATCCGTGAAACAAAACAGTATTACACATAAAATGGCTTAATTCAGATTAAAGGTTCCAGTTTTGCATATAAATTCACATCTGCCAACATGGTGTGAACATGTGAAAGAGGTGTTGAACCTAATTTATGCTTCCCTGAAGAGAAACTACAGTGGTTTATTAAATATATTTTTTAGTATACTAAACTAGCAAAGATAACATGTATGCTAACCAGCATCCCAAATAACTGCAACGGGAAGCAGAATTTATCACAGCTATCCTTAAAGTCTAGCAGTGTAACTAGCAGCATTAACTAGTACTGAACTTATGTCTACAATACAATAGACCAGTTAAAAATTAGGGCACACATCAGAGAGTTTGCAGTGTGCACAGCTAAAACTGTTAACCTGCAAAACTTCATGCATAGGATGAAAAATTAGGGACGGAGTGCATAAAAACATAAATAGAACATAAATTAAAATCTGTAACTGTTTTAAAAAAAACAGCTGTGCTTAAAAACGTCCAGAATTTTCCAAAGATTAGTTACATTATAATAAATAAATATAGCTCTCTGTATTTGGATATGTAGTGACGCCCTGCATGTTGTTGTTATAAACTATTGCTTTCTCCACAAGTCTAAAACTCAACGTTCCAGACGGTAAATACGTTCTTCAGGAAATTTCCTTGAATGTTTTCCGGTTTCCTGTCTTTCTTCCTTACCTTGGCTTCACACTTACAGTTTCTTGTTTAAAATAGTTGGTTTGTTTTCTGACCCATGTGTTTATTTTCTGGACAGGCCGTGTTCTGGGTAAAGAGCAGTTAATTCCTCTCTTTAGTGAAGCGTTAGTGCTGATGTCTCTGAGTTTGTTACTTGAGTTTTTTCTCCATACTTCTGACATGTCCATTACTGTTGTCTTTGCCGTTGGGAATGCCATTGTGACAGTGTCCGTTAACTTTCTCCACCAGGAATGAGCCACGTCCCAGTCGCGATCTGATGCACCTGCCCGTTCGGTACAGGCAGTAGCCAATCAGAAGCAGGCACACTCCTATCACCATGGCAACGTCCAATAAAAAGTACTGGTGTGTGGGTATGTCATAAACGGCAGAGCGGAGATGCTCAGCACCGTGGTGACGGAGAATGTAGCTAATCCAGTAAACGGCTCGATTCACTGGATGACCCGGTTGATCTTTATGAATCCGAGACAATACCTGCGCTCGCTCCCGATACCTTTATAGAGAGAAAGAGAAAAAAGAGAGTTAACCAACCTGCTTACCTACAGGAACCTGGTAACTATATTCTTAAACCAACCACATGATGGCACTGTACAATAGTCTCTCATGCTACACTCTGGTTTGCTAATGTTCAGCGCTACTAGTTTTATTTGCGTGTGTAGGCTTGGAGTACTAGTCAAACCAGCAAAAAGCAGTTAGCATCTGATCATCACAATTTGATCATCACAAATCAAAACAAAATCCCAAAGAGTTTTAAGTACAGGTAAAGGTTGTGCAATAGCAACTTGTAATATTAATTCTACCTGCCCAGACGTCAGCCTCTAGAATAAAGCAGAATAAATCTAGCTGATTTCTGAACATATATTGGTTTATCTCCTTCTGACTTATTTTGATCTGACAAAAAAATAGGATTTGCAAATACGGACATCCCTGCAGCATCTCGTGAATCTTGAAACTTGGGTAACACCGATTTCACAGTCATTAAAGATTAACCATCTCTCTGCGTGAGGGCGGGTTTGTATTTCCTCTTTCTTAACAGAGAAGCAAACGTAATATTCAGTTAGACCCTTCGTCTGTGTGTTCGTTTCTTGTTTAACTGCTAGTCAGCATTTCATTTATGAAGAGACATGTTATACATCACATACAAAAATCACCTTTTGTCAGAAATAACATTGAACATGGCTGTATAAAGATCGTCTTCGCTCATTCTCTTCCACTCTAACATCACTCCCATGCCTTTGGCCTGAACCCGCGTCATGGTGTCGTAGTGGTCTCCAAACAGCGGGACCCCCACCACGGGCACGCCGTGATACATGGCCTCATAGATGCTGTTCAGGCCCCCGTGACTCAAGAAGGCCCGCGTGTTTCTATGGCCTGTGGAAGAACAAGAAACAGGACAAATATAGTGATTAATAGTGATCAAATTATGTCCCATTTACAAATTCGGTAATGTCAGAACTTTTAGCAAAGTTCCTAAATGGTATGAATTCTTTACAGGCAGGGTGAAAGATTATTTTCCAGAAACATTTTTGTTAAGCTGGTTTAAATATGAAGTGGTGTAAGTGTGTTTATTTACGTTTATGAAACTTTGTGTAACTTTGGTGTCTAAAACACTCCAAAAAACAGCAGTCATCAAAAACAAGATTTCACATCTGAAAACCATTTGAGGGTTATGTCTGCCACAATATTTGGGTGGCGTGACCGTTGCTATGTGGTTGCTAAGTGCTAAGTGTTTAGATTTGGTTTTTGCACAAAGCTGTTATCTATGAAGGTGTGTTAGGGTGTGTTGGGTGATTCAAGGTGTTTCTGTGTTTGTTGGACCTGATCAAAGGTGGTCAAAAACTGTAACTCAAACTGTTGTCATTCTAATGAATTAAAATTACCTTCCTTTCCTCAATTAATTTTAATGTCAATAAACTCTGTTTCTTTCTTTCTTTACATTGTTGTGAAGAATGAATGTGAAGAATATGTTAATCCTGTAATTATTTGGGTTTAAAGTAATTCTGCAATAAGCTTCTTGGTTTAGTCACTCCTCCTGACTGTCAAAAAAACCCCATTCCTGCTTGTTTTGTCGACGTTCCTTCCTCAGAAAACGTGAGTCACAATGAACAAAGACGTTTTTGTCTGAGTGGATAGTTTGACGAAAGCTCATCCAATAGCCGAACACCTCATTTACATTTAAAGCCAGACCAATTTTAAAAATGCAAATTTCTGTTTGATTTTCTCACAGATTAACAGATGTTGCCTCTATACTGATGGCATCATATCCAAGTGGTTTATAATTCCCAGAACGTTTCGTGACTGTTAGACAGGTCAAAGAAACAGTTAATAAAAAATAAAATAGCCATAAAACAGGAGGACAAATTACTTATTTTTTTCGTAGCGAACTGTGAAGCTCTTAAAAGCACAAAAATGGGCCATAACAGTGTCTAACACAACACACCAGATGGCCGAAGTCATAAGATAGCTTTGCCTGAGGATCAAATAAAATGTGTTTTTTGCTAATAATGCTTTCATTTGGATCACAGAATCAGTACAAACTGAAGTGTACTGAATGAATTATTCTATTGGGTCGGATCTGTTTAATAAACCAGTTAATGAGAGCCAATGAGAACTGAGAAGACACTTGAACAAACAACTTCCAGCCAATGAGAACCGAGCAGACTCTTTAAATTCTCATTTTGGGTTAACAACACAACAACATGAGATTTTAAATTGCTGGGTGAACTAACTCATTTTATAAACAGCAAACATACGGACACACTCATGCACAAACATTTTCGTATTTACAGCCTTTGTCCAGCTGAACTTGTTTATCGCACCGTTCAGGTCATCAGAAAACAGGAAATGAGGAAAGATTCTCTGTGACCTCAAGGCCGAGGTTAACAATTAGACAGAAACTCATTCATACAAACAAACAAACAAACACACGGACAGGCTTTGTGTCCTGCAATACAACAGAGACATTATCCTAAGAGATGCTGAAAACAACAGTATGCTGGCCAAACACACAGACAGACACACAGACAGATAGACACACAGACACATCTCCCAAAACTCACTCTTGCCCTAATAAAATATGAACTTGCTCTCTATCATTAGACACAAAATAAAATAAAATAATTAACCATAACAAAAACCCGCTAAAACAATATTTTAATGTATTTTGAATTATTATAACCATACTTTTTAAAATTGAGAATTTGCTACCCACTCCCAAATACCTTCAGTGTAGTTTTTATTAGTAGCTTGTAGGGTGGCTAACTGCTAGCTTGACCAAAGTTTACCAGCTACAGTTTAAAAGTTGCATCCTCAACACTGAAAAACTCAGTGACTGAGCAAAGAAACCGAAAAATAAGATGTTTAATTACCCAACAGATCATTCTGTGGCATCCACTCCACCAGCTTTGTATTATTGCCAAGGTTCGAGGGAGGAACGCCAGAGAACCTGCGGTGAAATTATAAAGGTGTCATGAGCAAGATTCTTTAGAACCGTAAACTGGAAAAAAAACATCAAATGCTTTTCCTAAAGATTCAGTACTGCGAACGAAACTGCATTTGAGACAGACCAAGAGCGAGACTGAGAGCAAATGATTTGCATGCATACATTAGGTTAATAACATTTTATACAGAGCAATGCTTGCATTAATGTTTCTTAACATATGAGTCCTACAGAATTAACTTCATTCTAGACTCTGAACCTGATCTTGGCTGCTAACAAAGTTGTAGCTTCAAATCTCACAAGTATTCAAACCCATTAACTGATAATATTCCATTAGTGACGTGCTTGAGGGAGTGCATTCTATGCACACACACACACACATACACGCACACAGTCTTACCAAATATTCTCATCAAATTAGCTTCAAAAAAGCTGTGCATAAAAGCTGTAAACAGTTTTTTTCTTTAAATTGAGGGTTTTATTAATAAATGTAAACGTTCACATCAACAAACTCACATCCCTAGATGTTTAAGTGGTGGATACAGCCAGCATGTCCACTGCTTTGTATGGTATCAAACACACACAGAACTCCTCAGAGGAAACAGAACGGATTATGATTGGCTGTTGGAAAGATGGATGAGAGAGTGAAAAATGGCCTTGTACCTCCAGATGACCCTCTGAGGTAAACGTCTCAAGGCTCCTGCGAGTTTCTGAGCAATATCATCTGAGAGATACTTCACTCCTGCACCGAACGACACCACCACAAATCCATCTTCATCTGAGTCCTTCACCCAAGCCTCAAACTCCTGAACACACACACACACACATTATTCAAACACAACATTACTTAAGTACCACAAACGTTCAGTTTGAGACGATTTGTCTCCAGACACAAGATAGTGAAGAAAAATCACTTTATCATTAAATATGAAAACCAAAACTGAGGGCAAAAATTCAGAGAACATTTTTTGCTATAATTTTGTAGATGTATACAGTCGAATTGCAATTACAATATATATGACTGGTAATATATACAAAGTCGGGTTCCATCAGAATTCCAACAAATTGTACGTAAGTTGTGCTGGATTAAACAAACAAGGAAGTAGCTTAAGAATGCATTTCAGTATATGAGTATTCATATAAGCATTCAATAGTTCCTCCCACACACATACGTAACCAAGATTTAAAAAGGCATCAACCCTTTTTTTCTTATGTGAATTAGTGTAAACAGCTTTTTCTTTAAATGCGTGAATCATATATTAAATTAGTTTAAAGGTGTCAACATTAAAGGTGTTAACAACTTTATTTAAATTGTTTTACCTTTGCCACAGATAAATTACTTCAATTACATTCAATTACGTAAATTACATTTAGAAATCCTTCAACCTGGAAAAATCGGATTGTTCAAAACCTGTTTTATAAATCTAGTGAACCACAAACTATAAAGTAAAGTTGGTAACCTTAGTAGCTTTAATGCTAAAGCTTTTAATGCATTTTCCAATAACCATTCAGTTATTGAGAAACGTGAAATGTAATTTGTACCTTATTTCTCCTTGGTAATTTCTGCAGTAAGTGACTCACACAAATGAGTGGATGAATGAGACAAAGAAACAGACTCATTTATCATTCAGATCTTACAGTGGGTTGACTGGACTCCTCTGAAGGCCTTATTTAAATTTATTTACATAAATTAAAATGAGTGTAAAATGTGATAAGTGAGCTAAAGTAACATATAGTTACCCAGAAAGCAATTTAAGGAATGGATAAGGTTTAAAACAAGCTTTACTACAGAAATCATATAAACTAATCCTTTGGTATACTTGAAAATATATTAAAAAAATAATAACTATAACATTTTTAGGTCTCTAAAATGTTAAAAATAAACGTGTTAACATTTTTGTTTCCTAATGGAAACATTCTCACAACCTAAAATTGTTGACTAGATGAATACATCAGATGTGAGAATTAGCAATGCTAAGCAATTCTAGCCTTCCAAAACCTAGCAGTTTTAGTCTCAAACTAACCAGTTATGGTCCACTGTTAGCATTGTATCGCAATTGTTAGCAAAATAAATTCATACAGCAAATGGGATTTTGTTACTGCTTTTTGTTAGCCGTGTTAGCGTTAGCCTCAGAATGAGTGTGTTTTGTGTCAGAACTGAACAGTCTGCATTGGCCTGGCACTGACTGTTCACCCCACACACTGGTGTCCTTCATACGACAAAGGGACATTTACACAAACCCTGTATTCACATTTGCAGTATTTGCATCATGGCTCTACAGCACACAATGAGGGCCTTTGGGCTACTGGTATTCCAAAAGTGCAAGTCTAGGCTGGGAAGGCCCACTCCTATTCAACACAGCCCTGACAAATCACACGCATCGATAAGAACAGCCTTTGTGAGCATAATGTCCAAAGATTTTGATTGGCAGTGGTTCTGGAATGACGGAGATGATAATGGCTTGAGCACACTGGACATTTTATCAACATTTATACAGCGTATTGGTTTATTTCCAACACTTGTTGACCTTTTGCACCCTATTATTTAGCTCATGTGCTACTGTGCACTATTGTGCACAGCATGAAAACATTTACTGAGGAACCACAGAAGCGGTTTCAACAAAGGATGGTTTAAGAGACAAATACTGGTTCTGAAACTGATACAGTAATGCCACTTAAAACATAGAAATAATATCTGAAAAACATTCTGAGTGCAATAATACTGATTTTCTTACTTGTGGCAAAGAGCTAGGAGGTTTGGTGAGGATGCCCCCTACATAGACAACATGTGGGAGAGTGGGTCGTGGAAATTCCAGCGCCAGGTCGGTACACAGCATCCAGAGCCGGCTGTTCTGGACCAGATTGTGCATCGACACCGACGGCTGGATGTTGTACTTCCTCATGATTCGATCATACTTTGGTAGCACAAGGAACTGGACGCCAAATCTGGACACCAGGTACACTGCAGTGTTAGCTACCCGCTGCAGCAATGACATGTGGTCCGTTAGCAGCGAGTTAAATTCCGGGACATAGGACAGGGGTGCCGGCGCTCCGACTTCTGCGGGGTACCACAATCCAGTGCTGAACACGGCGTACTGAACACCCAGAATGTGAGCTATAACAAATCCACACATCTCATTGGGGTCAACGAGAAGAAGGTCAAAACGTTCCTGTTTTAGCTGTTCCATAACCGAAGCACTTCCGACAACGGCGTCACAGTTTTGGGAATAATGGTCCAGGATGTCAAAAAGCTCCAGAGCTGTGAGACGACCTGAGAAGATGTTCCGAACTTTTGATTGGAGGAAATCGTCGGCCGAGGTGCTGTTGAAGATTCCGGGGTATCTCTGGAGTCGGTAGTGGTCGGACGGCGGGACCTCACGGCCTTCAGAGACGAGGAAGACGGTGTCGTGGCCCTTGGCGTGAAGGGCAGAGGCAAGAGTCTTAAAAATATACAAGTGGCTCTCAAACATAATAGGAGGAACTACAATGATCTTAGCTGCCCAGGAAAAACTTGTCGCTAAACACAACAGCAGCGTGGCAAGCAGACAGAAGGACTTCATGACTGCAGAAAGAGAATTAAAAATAAAATAAATTAGCACATATTCCAATGAAACGCTTTGAATATGAAATATGAAACGCAAAAATAATGACTTTTTTAACCATTTTTTTACATCATGCACCACTCAAAATGATCACAGTTTGACTTACTAAAGAAAAAATTACCATTACTAATTTTTTGCTTACAAACATTCAACTGAATAACATCTTTAAAACAAGCCTATACATGAACATAAATGTGTAAATCTACACAATGATTCATTTTCATTTAAACCTGATTACAAAGGGTCAGGATCTAAAAGATTAGTGATTTTTTCCTGTAATATCACAACACACACAAGTTCTCTGTGAGACAAACAGTGCTTTAGTACTGAGGTAGCATGTGTGGGCCTATCACACTGTAGATGGTTTCCTCTGATACGATGAGCAAAGTCCAGAACACATTTTGCTCACACACAAATCGCTCATATTTACACAGACCTTTCCCTCAAAATGGCCTCTTCATGGCCTTAAACGTACAAGAGTGTTAGCTTTGTACACACTGCACCCCGCTAGTGTTTGTTTTTGTCAAATTTGATTGTTCTGGGCTGTGCATACTGGCTGTCTGAAAGCTTAGCAGGTAACATTGTCTTTTTGCCCTGTGAGCTAGAAAAAAAATCTAAGTTGTTGAAAGTGTAAATAAAAATTTATACGAAAACTGTTATCTGGCACCAATTTAATGTTTTCAGCTCATCCCTGCTCAACCAATTACCTTCCTGCAGGTGAAGGTGAATACTGAAGGTATCTCAGGAGACAGGAAGTGATGCAAATACTGGATTGTCACTGTAATCATCTGTTGCCACAGTAACTATTTTCCAAGACCAACGGCATGAGCTTTTCTTCCACTGTACATTTGTTTAACTAACAGGCCGCATGAGACACAGGACGTGTCTCATTGTATTTGTATTGTATTATTTCAGTATTAACTGAAGACTAGTAGTTCAACATATACAGAAAGGGTAAACAAACTTTCTTCATCACTATAGCAACGATGCAGATGAACAAAATACTGTGAGCAAAGCCTTAGATTCCTACAGATGTAAATCAAATGAAACGGCCTCTAATGTCTGTCCCCCCCAACAACAGCCCTATATACAGCACTAGTGCTCACAGAAAATGATGCATATCCGAGCAATCGCTGTCTTTAATAACATGTTACAGACAGTCCCTAAGTCCCTGCTGTTCCTATGTCATTGTTAAACTCTCATTAGCCTCACACCGTAATTATAACAATAACATATACCCGGCTGTGAGCCTGGAGAGACAGTAAACAGGCGCTTGTCAAAGCAATTGCAGATTCAGGTAAAACAATAGTTATAAACAGAAATGGGCTTTTATTTAAATCAGGTTTATACGGTTTATAAGGGTTTATACGGTTCACAGGTTGTGAGCATTCTTTCAAATTCTGCCTTTATTTGCTTATTTATCCAAATGAAGTTTGGCCCTGTTGCTCTTGTCATGGACCAAATCGTCTCTAAAACCAAAAAAAGTTCCTGTGTCAGTAAAGCCACAAATATCGCAGCTACTTGTTGCACATACAAAACGCAACACCCCCCAAACTACAAATCGCAAATGTGAAAATTACATCCCCCTGTAAATAACCAGCAGGTGTTTCAATTCCTAAATTCACTTGTTTTAATGAAGTGGTACAACTGCCGTCCCTTTAACAAGACGTAATGTTTCCTCATAAACCAGCTGTTGAGGTAAATGCCCCAGTTCTCTTGCTTTCGAAAGACGGCTGTTGTTTCTAACGTAAACCCTCCACCATTTGTTTCTCTCAGTTTCAGGTGGGCTATCACTATTACAACCTTTTCGGACCAGACTGTTGACGGTTACCACGGTAACCTTGCCACGGAGTCAAGCTGTACCATAGCAACGCCATAGCTTGTGTTACTAATGGACGGATCCGGTTTCCTCACGGACAGAAAGGGGAATCGTTGGCTATTAAACACGGAAAATTGTGAGATGAACAATACAGCCAACCATTTTGCTGTCTGTACAATCACATAAATCACATTGTCCAATTCTCTCAATTAAATAAAAAAATGTGTTTTCCATTAGTACTGTTCCTAATAAGCGGATTAAAATAAGTGCACTACAATTTCCTGAATAACAAACAAGTGGCCAAACAATCAGGCTGAGACACGGACAAAATCAGAAATTGGACTAATAGAAACACGATCATTAAAAAGCAGTTATTTAAGGGTATATGTTACAATCATCAAACACTTTTTAAATTAAATACCATCACTAGTTTCCATTTACGTCTTAATCCACATTACATAAAGAAGAATAATGTAAAACACTGCACACATTTCTGCGACAGCATCACACACTTGAGAGAAACACTGCATTTAACATTGAAACATTCCGGAGGTAAAGTCACATTAAAATGTTTAAACACTAGGAGTCAGTGAGGTCATCTACACAAGCAGGCTCAGCTTGATGACATCATCATCATGCACCTCTCAGAAGAGGTCACATTAACACACAATCAAACCCAAACTATTAAACACAGAACATCTACATCTAAATGACTCACTGATTCCAAAAATCCCCTGTACTTACAAGCATTACGAGATGCGACACCCATCAACGCCCAATCTCTCTTTTCACAGCAGTAACTTATTTACCCACCACAACAGTCCAGTAATAATCCAGACCTGTGTTCAGTATCTAACACGTAACTAACAAACCCCTACCATTAAAGATACAAGGTCCCCAATGAAGACATTACATCTCTGGAAAGAATGGCGTGAGGTCAGGATAAACGATGCTTTGCGTGTGGTAGGCGAGTTCGAATGGAC
The DNA here is from genome assembly GCA_036877545.1 of Yasuhikotakia modesta. Classification (NCBI taxonomy): domain Eukaryota; kingdom Metazoa; phylum Chordata; class Actinopteri; order Cypriniformes; family Botiidae; genus Yasuhikotakia; species Yasuhikotakia modesta. The sequence continues at coordinate 4,296 of JBAJNP010004843.1, read as the reverse complement.
TTTCAATATGCAAAGAAATGCAAACATCACCAGACCACATACTTTTCAAGAATAAACAACATGGCTACAGTAGCACCACTATTTACACAAAAATGATGCTTGGAAATGAAATTGGAAATGAAAGCTCTCCGCATTAGTGTCGTTTTTACACAAAAGCAGTAGCAAAGAATAAGGTGGAACCATTTAACAACAGAAGCTTATAGAAACTGGCCAAACAGGATCTTCCTACATACTTAAATTTATTTTGCATCCTAATTCAAGTTAGCTAGCATTCTGTCCCACAACATGAATCATCTGATCGCTTTGCTGTTTATACGTTGTATAGAAAACTATAGGTGAGATTTTGTGAATAGTTTATCTCCCCACACCAACTAAAGGATGAGAATGTAAATTCATATGTTCTGCATGCTGAATGTTTACTAGCTGGAGATTATATTTGTTTACTAGCAATCATATTTAGTATATTCACATCTTACAGCTACTAGACTGAAACCGTGGGCTGTTGACCACGTCAAAGCAAAATCTAACCTATCCAATCCCTTTATATAAGGAAAATGGTCATTTCAACATAATAAATATCAGACACTGTTTTTAACAGCAAAATGAAGGTATCAGGTATAAAACTCAAATCTTCAAGACTTCAAATCTATCAGAAACACTTTATTTTAGTTTCTTTTAGGAAAACCAAGCAGGAATTGAATGTCAGTCCCACAAACTAAACTATCACACAAAAACGGATCAAATATTGATGACAGGAGTAAAAGTCAGCAGATATGTTTGATCACAGCAGTACAAGTGAATCGTATCAAGGAAACGACTGTACAGACATCAGGTGACATTACTGACATGTTTCGATCACATTGAGACAAAACCAAATTACAACTGACACGCAAAACCCGTATAACAGCGTTGAAGGTTAACCATATACCGGCTGTTACACGCACCTGTTTCTCCGCTTACCTGTACAGGTGAGTCCGTCGATCGCTCTCCGCACGTATGAGAGACTGACGTCCGCACGCACACGTCACGTTTACGTAACTCCGCAGACCGTGTCGCTTTAAAGGCGCTTTTCCCGGCGGCGGTGAGGCGGGGCGTTGCGGGTCCGAGCTGAAACCTCTGCTCGCGGTCACCGAAGTGAGCGTCGAGTCCCGCCTGCGTCAAATCAATGACAACAGAGGCGCGTTCACGTCCCCCGCGAAGCTTCAGGTGTATTTGCATACGCGTGACGTCATCGCCGTGCGTCTATTTAAACGGAGCTCGCGCGGTAAATGTTATAAAAGTTCACTTTGAGAAAAGTTTAGCTACTTTAAAACATAAATGTGTTTTATTGGTTTGACGATGATCATTCCACTGAGATAACAACGCGATTTTAGTTAGTGAGATGCTAAACGCATAATGTGGTTTTTCATTAGCATGTAATGATAATGATTAAGATTTATAATAATTAATCATTTGTAGTTCATTGTATATTTGTAATTGATAGCAGCAGGACACAGAGTGATCACAGAAAACACACAAAGTACATTCATGCATGTAATATACCACCTAAAGTTGTGCGTCTGTGCGCGCGCTCCAGTGTGTGCGCGCTCCAGTGTGCGCGCGCGCGAGGCAGTAAGAACATGAGGATTGTGTGTAAATCATTGATGGTCCCTTCAGTGTTTCTGTACGTCTTACTGAGTGAGAAACCCCCTACACGTGTATTCATGTATACCAGTGATAGACATTAATCTGGGGTCTATATGATATAATGTAATGTAATGTAATGTAGTGTAATGTAATGTAGTGTAATGTAATGTAGTGTAGTGTAATGTAATGTGGCATAACATAACATATCACACTAAAATATTGCTCTATATTGGTTTGGGAACCGCATGAATATTACAGTGTTGTTATTATTACTATTATTAAAACCATCCATAAAATGAAATTTGAAAGTCTTAACTTAAGACACCGTAACACCGTAAGACTGATTATTTTCTACACCAGTACCATTTAACAATCATAAACCACTAATAACTAATAATACACACAGGAAACCAGAAACAGACATTTCAACATAATAATTTTTCAACATGCTACGATTTGGGACTCAGATGTCCCATAATACTATTTTGTATTGTACTGATATTATGCAAATTGAAATTCCACCCACTTGTTTGTGATGCACACCTGTTTTCCATATTCCGTTGGTTGTAAATACTGTACTGTACTGTACTGTAAATACAGTCATTGTTCCATTACTGTACTTTACAAAGTGAACGCTGTTGCTTTATACCTCGCTGAATGTTGCTGTGGTGATGATGAGGAGGGTAAAACCCTCGTTCCTCAACCCTTAACTTCTGCTATGCTACTGTACTACTGTAATACTTTTTGAAACATACAGTAAAATGTACAGTAGTATTGTACAGTTTTTTGTATTGTTCTGTTTTGGATCAGTTGTGAAGCATTGTGCAAATATTAAAGTGATTTTAAACATGGTTTTGGATAAAAGTGTCTGCCGATGGAATGATGTAAATATCTGTGGTCTTGTAGGTTATTGGTCCGTTGTCTCGCTACGGTTTATGTCAAGTGTTTTATATTTTGCATGTTTGTACCGATTTGCTGTTTGACCTCTGACTTATGACCCTGTAGTGTGAATCATCTCTAGATATCGATCCTGATTCTATCTCTGTATTGAGAATGCCTTTTTTCATCTGTTCTGTACCAGCGTTACAGTGGCTCCACAAAACTATCTGTACACGCAAACCAGGCCACTAGTGTGAACAGAGGGTAAATGACCTTGTGCCCAGCTGGTTAATTGCGGTACATTACTGAGAAAGGGTAGTTAGTTCAGGGAAAAGGTGTCACCCAGTTTGATGAACACAACAGCCTTTATGCATCTTATGCGGCTTAAATGTCTGAATTCATTTTATAGCACCGGATGCCTGATCAAACCACACAGAGTCTCTCTCTCACACAGAGGATGTTAGCTCATCACGTCCCACATATGTGCTAATGTAAATCTATACAATATAGCTATTCACACTGAGGAAGTGTGTGTGAATGAGTGTGTGTGTGTGTTTAAGTGAGTGTGTGGTGCACACAGGCTGCTTAATCATTCACAGCTAACCGCACAGGATTATGTTTCACTGTTAGCACTTTTGAAGACAGCTTTGTGCTAAGTTTGAAGTCCAGAGAAATTCAAAGAAAGAGAGGAATTTATTTGTGCTTTTTCTGGAAGTTAGTCTCCCCAACTGTGTGTTTATTTCTAAAGTGACATGAATTCACACATACAATCTGAAAATCAGCATCGCTTGCCTCTGTTGTTGGATAAACACCAAATCCATGATCTGGCGACTGTGAGGAAGGTGTGTGTGATTTAAATGTGAAGTAAATCAAGGGTTGCTATGGTGATACACACATTATCACCAGTATGTAAACAGAGCAAGTGTTTGGAAAAATATGTAAAAATGAAACATTACTTCCAAATATTTTTAAATAATTTATGTGTGGTCGTGAAATGTACTGTAAGGGCAAAGGAGAGGATTATATCAGACCACAGAGAACAGAGAGCAGCACACAAACTCTGTAGAGGGTTTCTCTCATTCTCTCAGCCCACAAAACACACCACAGTTAAAAGTTCTCCACTCTAGAACAAGTGTATTTAAATGTTTTATGACTCCTAAATTATTCCTTGGGTTTTAAAGACTTTTACTTATTTATTTTGTATTGTTTAATCGCTGTTTAATCACATATTGCATATTACTGGAAATATATAGACATACATATCGATATTAAATTATAGATTTATAAATGTATGATTTAACAGATGCCTTACAGTGAACAGATTTCTCTCATTTGTTTTAGCATTTTAACCAGTTATAGAAACAACTACATCTTTTTGAACTTGTCTTCGGTCGCTATACGGTACATTACTGTCATCCAGAGGTTAAATGTGAGAAATACAATTACAATCTAAAAATGACCAGCAGAGGAAGACATTTCACAGAATCTTCATCTTTATTCATTTTTATATAAAAACGTCTTTAATATCGGTTTATGAAGACGTTTCTATTTCATTTATCATTTAATCATTTGTGCAACACAAACACACAGTCTTACACACAAAAATGTGTTCATTCACTTTCTCTTTCTCTTTGTGTGCAGGTGCACAAGGACAAACATGTCATGCATAAATCTCCTTCCATTCCGATATATCCCAGCATGCATTTCTCCTCAGTTGATTTAACATTAGATTTAAACTTCTGACAGTATTACTTGTAGAAACTCTGTATTATCTACACATTGTCACACAGT